>LZPO01045990.1:0-18543 GCA_001675575.1 Neotoma lepida | reverse complement strand
CCTGAATCTTAGCCTGGTGTGCTTATCCTGGCATTGCATCATCCACACTTACTTGCCTATTCTTTGATTTGTATTACCTAATTAGAAGATAGTAGATGTATACACAGAGATTGCACCATACTCACATACTCACACATGCATGAGTCTGTATACAACATATAGACACACACACACACACACACACACACACACACACACACACACACACAGAGAGAGAGAGAGAGAGAGAGAGAGAGGCTATATAAAATGCTGAGCAAATGAGCAAAATACAAGTGAAACTGTATGGGAACAACTTTCTCTAAGTGCCACGTACCTTCTTATCAAGTAACAAGACTTCTAAAGGCCTTAATGGACTTTCTGTGTTCCATTAGCCTCTTGGACATCCCCATCAATTCAGCAGTTTGGTCCTAAGTTTTTGATCCTGTCTTTCTGTTGCCTGCAAGCATCCATATGGATCACCTATCTAACATCTTCCGATATTTTGATTGTGCTGCTCTTCTTTTGGTATTTCTTCTGTAAGCTTCTCCATAGGCTGCTAAAACCTGTGTGATATAGTATTGGAAATTCTAACTGCTTCTGAGTTCCACCTCTGCCATTTAGTGTCTATGTGGTGTGAACACACAGAAATACATCGCTCTCTCTGTGCCACAGTCTCAAAACCAGTAAAATAATATTAATAAAAATCTTGACCTCTAAGACCTTTTGCCAGCTGGATTTGTTACCACACCTTGGAGAACTGGGTTGGAATACTGTTCTAATGAAACAACACTGCCTTCCTACATGGACTTTTATATGGTACCTATATAAATAGGATTTTACAATTTAAATGGTAGAAGACTTTGTTAGACTTGAGACTGTATACAATTTAAATCTAGTATCTACCTGTGAAGCCTTGGAAACAGTTACACTCATTCATTTATTCGTTACCCACGGCTCTTTGTACACACTAAAGCCAGTTCTCCATGGTTTCAATGAAGTCTATAGAGCTTTTAAAAATCAAAGTATCTGTATTTTTTTCTTTGTTTTCTTTGTTCCCTCTCTGTGTCAATCTCTCTCTGTCTNTCTGCATCTGTCTCTCTGTGTGTCTGTGTCTCTGCCTCTCTTTCTGTCTCTGTCTCTCTCTCCCTCCCTCCCTCCGTCTTTTCCTCTCTGTCTCTGACTTGGGATTGGATTGGGATTGGGGCCTCACACATTCCAAGCACTCAATTGACCTATAACCCTATTCCTCTTTTCTTTCTGTTTTCTGAACAAAATCTTACTAATTTGTGTACGCTGACTTTGAATTCCTTTTACTTTCCAGAATGGCCCTCAATTTATAGTCCTCCTGCTTTTCCCTACTGAATACCTTGGATTACAGGCCGACACCACCAGGCCAGCCTAAAATATATTTCTCCTAGACATAAGACACACCAAAAATAATTTTTGTTTTTCTCAGATGAATCTAACACACAGCCAGTAATGAAATCTGGTATATTCAGATATAGTAAACATCTTCATCTAAGTCTACAATGCAGAATCCTTCAGGAAATCTTTCTCCTTCTTGTAGGTTATGCGAGCCTCTTGTAGTGCCTCATGCTCCCCTAGATAACATACTGGATTGTATTTTTTAGTTATCTCATTGTGACTTTATATTATATGCGTTCAGATATTGATTAAGTCACAGAATCATCTTCCTGATGCACACCACCTAATCTTTACTTTTTCCTCTCCTTCCTCAACCTCCATGCCCCAAAAAAGCAAAATTTAATAAATAAAAAATAATTTTAAGAAATGTAATTCTAATGACTATGAGATATAGTATCATACATAGTAGATATATGAGATATAGTAGTTCTATGAGAGAAAGGGGTCATATATCCTAATTTACTGACTACCAATATTCTGACAGTTTTCAAAACTCATGAGCCCTTAACAAATGTTATCTGCCAACTGTATAAGTAATTAATGACTCAATTTCTGTAGCTGAAACTGTTCAAGTTCTAACTCGAGCTAAGAAACTATTATCTTTTTGGATGCACATATGTGTACGTTAATGTGCATAACTGTGCTTGTGGCTGAGTTTACACATATGTTTGTGAGAGACATAGGTTAACACAGCATGACTTTCTCTAACACTCTGATTATGTTTGCAGACAAGGTCTGTCCCTAAACCCAGAGCTCACCGATTCAGAGCGAGGCTGGCTGGCTGACTGTTGAGCTCCTAGGATCCACCTGTCTCTACAGGCCCTTACCAAATGCAGAAGTTAAAATTCACCCCCACACCCAGAGTTTATGTGGGTGCTGAGGGTCTGAGCTCAGGCTCTTCATGCTGCATAGCAAGTTCTCTCTTCACCAAGTGATTTCTCCAATCCCAGCAGTTAAATGNCTTTGTGTAAACAACAGTAAACAACTTAAAGCCTCCCCAAATTACTTTATCCAACTTAACCTCATGATAATGAATTAGCACGATAATGAATTTTAATCCCAGAGAAAAGAGACAGAAACATATAAATACTTATCAAAAAATCACTTCTATAATTGCTTTCTGAAAATCCCAAACTTCCTGAACATTTCTGACAACTCCATTAACTACAATCCATGTTTCCCTAAGTCATAATTAAGCNGATTCCTGTTATCTGCATTTACTGACTACATTAGGAAATACTTTTTGCAGTAGAAAAGAATAATGAATGGCTTTATATCTCTAAATATTGACCACATATTCTCCATGAAAATAATGCCCTTGGTTGCCTCCCAGAACTTGAAGGTAGAACTCTATTGCAGAAGACACCACACACCAGATACAGGACGTGGAGGAATCAACCTGAAACTGACCTGTAATCCTCCTCCTTGAGGACCAGCTCTCATGGCAGTCAAAGGTGGTATGCAAGCTGTTATGGGAAAAAAATAAGCAGCAGTACTACCAAGCTGTAAAGCCTATGCCCACAACAATGAGCAATCCAGCAAAACTCCCATTCGTACAACAGTGGCATTTATTTTATCTTGGGTGTACCTATAGTTGAGTAATTAGACTTAATGCCTGCTCCGTAAGTGAGAATTCATATCTGGTACTTTAAACCTGACTAACTACCCGTGCCAGGTGAGTTCATGGACACACAGATAAGTGAAGATCTTACACCTCATCAACGAGGCTTCTTTTTGCAGCACATGGAGCCCATATACAAATCTTTAGTTTCAAAACTAGAAACAGTCATCCTGAGTGAAGTAACCCAGACTCAAAAAGACAAATATTGCATGTTATATTTTACATGTAAATGTTAGCTTTTAATTTTTACATATGTGTGTTTAAGTCCAAATAATCACAGACGTTAGGTAGCTAACAAGGGATTATGGCAGAAGAGGAGATCTTCCAAGGAAAGGGAAATAGAGTATNGTGTTACAAAGATAGAAAGGGGAAACTGGACTAGGAGGATAAAATTGGGAGGGGGATGGGAAGACAGAGTGATGGAGCGAATATGAGGAGGGACAGTTAACACTAAAGGCCATTTGAAAACCATATGGAAACACATACTACTGTAGAAGCTTTCTAAATTATATATGCATATACGAAAAGAATGTAACTGGAGTCACCATAAAATGGAGGATATAAAGCCACAACTAGATATCTTATGGCATCAATTAAAACCTCCAGTGCCAAGAATAGATTATGTCATGTTGAATAATTAGCCAGAAGTGTCCTATAAACCACCCACAAACATCACAAGATATTGCCACAGCTACTAGTTATTCTTCTTAACCTGATGGCATAGCCCTCTTGCTGAAGAAAACACTACCCACGAACATCACAAGATATTGCCACAGCTACTAGTTATTCTTCTTAACCTGATGGCATAGCCCTCTTGCTGAAGAAAACACTTACTTATGTCATAGAATATGGAAAAGTCATTCTGGTACCTGACTAGAACTTCACTCCCATTGAGTAACGTTCATGATTNTAGAAGGTACTTTGCAAAAATATTACCAGAGAAAGCCAGTAATGGTTAATATCACCTAGCTACAAACTCTGCAATTTACATCAGCAACCTACATGGAGGATATACTGGCACAGTGGTAACACAAATGTTATGGGAATAACTAACCACTTTTTGGTAGGATGTAAGGCCCCCATATCCAATGTTGCTAAAGTGGACAAGAACCTGAGACTGGATAGGTGTGAGACTAGGGGAAAACACATCAACTCACAATTGAACAATGTGCAGAGAGCAAGAGAGTTTGGAGCACTCAGTCCCAAACGAATTGACTTTACAAACCCCTCCCCTCAAGGTTCAGGGATCTATGCAGAAGAGGAGGTGGAAAGATTGTAAGAGCTACAGGTGATGAATGACTTCAAGGAAACAATGTCTTCCAGACACTACATATATGAACTCACAGCGATTGCAACAGCATACATAAGGTTCAAACCGAACAAAATCCCAGTACCGAGAAGGGAAAATGGACACAAAGTCTTACCCCTAACCAAGAAGCTATTTGCAATTGATATCTTTTTGGATAGGGGAAATCAGTTTTCCCCAATGGAGTGTCGTTGAGTGAATCCAAACACACTCAAGAGTAGTTGGCCAACACAAAACAGACTCCCTTTTTATGTGTGTGTGCAATATTTGTCTTGGTATTTTTTGGTCTTACTGATATTCTTTACTTTTTAAAATTTATTTGTTTTGATTTTTGTTTGTTTCTTTGTTGTTATTGTTGTTTTCCTAGATTTCTTGAGAGAGAGAGAGAGAGAGAGAACATAAAGTTACATGAGTAAGGAGGTGGATAGGATGTAGGAAGAACTAGAGAAAGGAAAAGTATATGATTGAAATACATTGCTTGAAAAAATTAATAAAAATTTTTAAAAAAGAAATCTACAACTGATCAAAATGCTGAAAACAACTGTGCAATAGGTTCCCAGCCTGAATTGATGAGTCTACAACAAAACCCCTACACCTAAGGCTCAGGGAACATCACAGAAGAGGGGGCAGAAAAATTGTTAGAGCTGGAGAAGCAGCCCGTCAGCTGAGAGGTAGTGTTTCTATATAGACAGGAGAGCCTCTCACCCAAAATCTCAAAAATACAGTCCTTAAATATGACCTGCAGAACAAAACCAGTTCACATGCCCACATTGAGGGAGAAATTATACAAGTTTTTGCCCTTAAATGAGAGCTACAGGCAATTAATGGCTGCTGACAGAAGGAGGAAGTCTTTTCTAGAGATAAGCCCCATGATACGCTATCCATTCCTAACACGTGTGTAATAGTTTTATATTTTAATATAATATTTATATACTTATTTGAATATATATACATACATATATATATGTATATATATATAAACAAAAGAGGTCATGAGGATGAGGGACACCGAGAGAGATACAGGAAGAGTTGGAGGTGAGTTGAGGGGGTGGAATTATACAAATATAGTACTCATATATAAAATTATCAAAAGAAAATTAAATTTAAATTATAAAAACAAAGCAAAACAAAAGTATGCCCTGATATTCCAGAATATACAACACTCAGGTTTTTTTTTTTGTTGTTTTGGTTTGGTTTGATTTTTTTCTTTTGGTTTTAAGTTTGGCTTTTTTACAATTAATTAGCTAACACAATTGTGAGTACAGGACCTATACTTTTAAATTTTTTTCTAATTCTCCTCTCATATACAACATCCAAACCACAGTTTCCCATCCTTCTTCTTTCCCCAGTCTCTCCCCACAACTTCCCCTCTCCACTCAGAAAATAGTAGGCCTCCCAGAGACATCAACCTAATAGGGCACAGCAAGCTACAATAAGACCAGGCATATACCATCACACCCAGGCTAGAAAAGACAACCCGGTAGGAAGAAAAGGGTCCCACAAGCAGACGAAAGAATCATAGACAGCCCCCATTCCCACTGTTAGGAATCTCATAAGGACACCATGATACTCAGTCATAACATTTATGCAAGGAATCTATGTCAGACTCCTACAGGCTCCCTAACCTATACAAGTCCTGGTGAGTACTGGTCAGTTGATTCCGTTGGCTGTGTCCTCATGGTGCCCCTGATCCCTCTGGGAAACTATTCATCAACTTTCATATTCATTTTAACCACCCCACAGCCCAACATGAAGGGAAATTACTGATAATATTAGGTAATTTTCTTTTTATTGTATATAAATTACTGTAAGCATAACTTGAAAATTGGAGCACTAAGTAGCTCATGTTCAAACACGTTCGTAGATGGCCATTGTGCCCATCAAATCAGAAAAGCCAAAGTTTTGTTTGAGATTTGGCTGGTTATAGTAACTGTATGAACATTTATAAAGCTGAAGGGTTATCAACAATAGGAATTGTTGGCTATATGACACCTGGATTCTGTTAACTCAAAAACCCAAATCATTTATGCCAGCATATATAGGTCAAAATTACCACCTCTACATTTTGTATAAAAGAAAATAACTCCTCTGTCTTTAACTATTAGTACTTCATTTGTTATGTGTGACAGGTTTCAGACTCTTAGTAGAAAAATGAGTAAATAAGAAAAGGTTTCATGAAAGTTTGCTGTAGCATGATTGTGACATCAAATAAGAAAGACTCCCCAATGAGTAAATGATATTTGCGAAAATTCTGAAAAGCTAGAAAGAGAAAACGCCCTGTCCTGATTGTTTTTGCTTAATTGGATTAGAAGCAAAGGGAATGAGTACAAAGAACCTAATGGAAGAAACAACTCAGAATGATGGGGAAATGAAAGGCAACAAAGCCTCCTGCTAAGAGAATAGGAAAGCTGTAAGAGGTGGGGTCAAAGATGTAAGAATGATGTGGAAGTCTTATGAGATCTCCATGGAAACTGAATTTTATTGCAAATGATTTAGAAAACCATTGGAAGGTTAACTGGAGACAAGTGATAGAATTCAAAATTTTTATGACTATTCCCCCCCCGAAAGTTTAAATTTCACAGAAAACTAAGGTGAAATAAAGATTTCTCATTCGATTAATTTTTTTAAGCTACTGAGACTTCTGTGTTGATAAAATCCTTGAGGGCACTGAAGCCTAGCCATAGGTCTTAAAAAACCATTTGCAAGCCTGCAGGTGTGAGATGGTGCAATCTGGGGCTGAAAGATGAATTCCTAGGTCGGATTCTGAACATCCTGTGAGGACAATACAAACAGTAGTAGGTGATGGGTTGCATGGGGTCTATGAAAGGGATCAAAACGCAAAGCAGATGCTGAGAGTTTGTTTTATGTTTGAACATCACAACTAACTGCATCACCACAACCTGAGACTGAGAAAACTGTGAANGAATAGATTTAGGAAGAGAATTAATCCAGTTTAGAGAACACAATCTTTGAACTAGTTTAGAGGCACTACAAATGGATGAACAGACAATCAAGTTTACAAACCTGTAATTAAGGAAAGAGATATAGTCTAGAAGAAAACTTTAGTTGGGAGCCTACCAATATTAGTCAAAGCCATACTAATTAATAGTATGATTATTTNAAACAATGCTAATAAAATTTCATCTGTAGGAAATCATTAAAACTTAACAAATGTTTATAGTAAACATTTTATTCTTTAAGTCAAAGTTGCTTTAAAGGTACANTGTCTCAGAACTTTTTCAAAATTGCATTGCAATTTTGTGCTCTAAAAGGCTCTATTATTTGAGTGATTGCAAGGAAGATCACACAAGATTTAGAAATTTCAGTTGCTTATTTGTCTTACAAAGGGGTTTTCTAAATGTGTAGGCACATTTGTTTCAAGTATTCCCTTATAAAATACGACTGTTTATTCATGTTTACANACCCATCCTGAGCACACCTGTATATAAGGTGTGATTTCAAAGAGGACTATGACTGTTGAGAACCCTGGGTAGTAGAACACTGTTGAGTAGTTTCGCTATTCTACAGAAAGCAATGCGGCGCCATATTGTGAATGTCTGAGGACCCATGGTGAGGACAACCAACTGGGCATTTCTCCCACGTGCTGATATCTAGTGTAACACCAGCCCCGCAAAATCAGTTGAAGTACGAGGCTTCTTTTTAGATACATGATTTTGTGCTGCACAGGAAAATATATCCATAAGATTGTGTGTCCTCTATGCTCTTCCTCAACCCTACCTCACATTATAACCCCATTTCATTTCACCTTCTCTGTCCACAGGCCTTTTTCACATGCATTCTGTTAAGTGCTTTGTAGTGTCTGTTACTTTTCTGCCTCAGGCTTTCACGTCACTTCTCAGAATGAATCCACTTGTTTGTCCAGTACTCAGCTGTTATTTTTCAGGTGGCTTACTTTGTTTCTTTCTGTTTCTATGCTCTATTTTCCTATGTCTATGCACATGTGCTTCAGCAATAGTAACAATACTATTACTATTGTTACATGTTTACTCATGTGACTATTAGTTGATTACTACCTTCACAAGTAGACCGTTAATTCTTTAAGACCACATTGTGTTCGTTTCTCAGCCACTGGCCTGATCTCAGCCACTGGCCTGAGCATATTTCAAGCAAGAAAATCACACTTGTTACATTTGTGATCAAGAGAGTCAGCTTAGAGCCCAGACTAGCATAAATATACAATTGTGATTTAAGATGTATTTGTCAAGCAAATGAATTGATGAAGTATACTTAGATTTTCACTATGATGAAGTATACTTAGATTTTCACTATGACTCCTGTAGTTACAAACATACACCATGGTAGCACATACTGGCCTACTGCCTTCCATTGTAGCTGTAGCATCTACACAGCGGTTATACAGAGAAATGGAAAATCCTTTAANTCTTGAAGTTGTTGAGTAGACCAAATCCTCAACCTTCTCATACCTTAAAAGCTTATAAGAACTGAAATAAATGCAGTGTAGTGAAAAAATAAAAAATCAATTTGAGATTTATTATTTATTTTTAAAATGCTGATTTTAAAACTAAAGCATTATTACCTACCTTATCACTTTACTTCAACGTTGAAAAAAGCAACATTCATCAACATTTAAAGCACTCTAGAACACAGGATTAGAAGGTATTTTCTTCTTGTTATCAATGAATCAGATCGATTCAAATTTGCTGAGCCACTGCACTTTGCCAACGGGATATTACAGAAATAGTTCGCACCTANCAATAATTACATTCCTTCTGACTTCTACTTTCTTGTTATACAAACTGGATACATTCTTGTTTGATAACATGTTTGTTTTCTAGCACAAGCAATTTTAGGTTGGGTTCTACATAAAACAATTTGTAGAACATTGTAAATCATTAATGTTTAAACTCCACTAGAAATATATTCAAAAAACTCCTCAGGGTTGGAATTGGAATTGACTGATTCCAAACAGAAATCATTATCCCATTCTTTTACATTAGTAAATCCTCTTGCTTTATTTTTATTAGTTGATTTATTCACTCATTCAACAACTATTTTACTGGACAATTATTGTATTCCAGATAGGGACAAATACTAGTCATATCTAAATAGGTTTTTAAGTGCATATCATGTTTGCAGTGCAGCATGAAATTATTCTGCCATAAGCATTTAAGCTTGGGGTAGGCAGAATGCACAAGAGTATGTCATGCATTTTCATCCACCCTACTCTTCACATTCTAAGTGAGGCCTTTCTAAAGGAGGTCTTGAGCAGAAAAGCAGTGCTGAGCAAAGGAGAAAGTTCTCAGGGTAGAAGCTCTGAGGCAACCAGATGATGATATTTTCAGGAAGTGAGAATAATACCAGCAAGAATAGGTTCAAAGTATTTCCATAAATATCTATAGCAATTTACACATACATAAACATACAAACCACATCTGAGTTTTCAGATTATTTTTAGAATTTTGAATTGTAACCAACACCTGCACTTTATTCAATAACCTTTCCACAAATGTCATATTCCTGGCCCTGTTTCAGGAACTGTGGCCATGTTTAATCTTATTGACTGATACTTGACTTACTGCTTTTAGTTTAACTGATATGTACAGCAGATAGCAATATAAGTTTATATATATATGTGTGTGTATACATATATGTGTATATATGTGTATATATGGTTTTCTTCCAAAACTATTATGACTGCCTATTTGTCAGCCTTTAATCCCTGAATCTTGATATTTGCCATGCTCTAATATGACACTTCATAGTAGAATAAATATAATCTATAAATTATTTTATAATCCACAGAAAGATTTATTTTATTAAAGTTTTTTTATTCATTATTTATTAAAGTATTTTATTAAACATAAGCACTAATAAAAAAATCCCTAATAATATGCAAAATAGATGATAGGAATATTTTCAAGAAATGTTTTGATAGAGTAGTACTTTTATTGAAGACCCTTTCTTATATTCTAGGAGAAAAATGATTGATGACATCATCAGAGCAAAAACATCACTCTGGGTGTTCAAACAAGCTAGTCACAAAGACAATAGAGTTGATGGGTAGCTGAAGATGTTAAGAGAGAGTGTGGGAAATGCTTTTGCAAATCAAATGCTGGAAAGAAGTTCTGACTTATTTGTTATTATAGAATGAGTATAGGAAATAAAGGATGCCATGCGGACAATGAAGCACATGTCTGTAGCACATGGACCTGAATTCAATCCTCAGAACACACATAAAAAAGGAAGACATGGTGACATGTGCCTGTAATCCTAGTACAGGGGAGGAAGATGGAGACAGGTGGATCCCTGGAGCTCCTGGCCAGCCTAGGCTATTTGAAAAGGGACTCTTTGGTGGGGCATAGAGGTGGATGGAGGCTTAGGAATAACGGCTTAGGATGTTCTTCCATGCACATACAGACACAAATGAGGAAAAGAAAGTCAAACAGAGTTGTGCATGCCTTTAATTGCAGCATTTGTTAGACAAAGCCAGGTTAGCCTAGTGTGCATACTGAGCTTCAAGCCAGTTAGGAATACATAGCAAGACCCTTTCTCCAATAGAAATAGAGGAAGAAAGAAGGAAGGAGGGAAGGAAAAAAGAAAGAGATGGGGGGGGAGGGAGAAAGGAAGGAAAGAAGGAAGGAATGAAGAAAGGAAAAAGGAAAGAAAGGAGGATGGATGGATGGATGCATGGATGCATGGATGCATGGAGTGAGGGAGGAAGGAAAAGGAAAAGAGAGGAGAAAGAAAGATGAGGATGAGGATGATAGTCATTGCTGACACCATTGCATGAGAAGGTCTTCAAACTTTTACTTTAGATGACTATATTAACTGAATTTTTATCTTGTTCAGTCTTCTGGATGATGGAAGAAGATAAGTAGAAACCAGATTCTGTCTGTCACTATGGTAGACAGGAAAACAAATAAATTGTATGAGTTATTATCCACCCAGCAAATTCTAGAAGAAAATTGACATATGAAGAAATTCAAAATACTGATAGTGTTTTGTTTCTGTTAGTCTTCTGTCTTTTAATACATTCTTCACATTGATTACATTCAAAGGATCCTTTGGATAACCTGGGCAGACGTTTGTACACTAGATGTAATAAGCCAGTATACAGCCATCAATTCCCAGAAAGTGACTTGATGCTTATTGCTATAGATTCTTATTAGAAAATGTAACAATTGCTAAGTGTTAGCTGAGCAATCAGATAGTGAATCTAATAGATAGCATTTATTAATTAGAATCAAAATAATACTCAATAGCTTCCAGTCACAGCCGTTTGAAGTTTCCCAACACTTTTATAACTTAGGTTGTCCAAAAATAAGAGTAAAAGGCTTTCATCATTACACTTAACTGGAGGTTGAGGAGCAACTTGAATTGCAAGAGTGTACTTTAGCAAGAGCTCTGTTTGGTTCCCTTTAGAGACACTTGGGGCATTCACACAGTTGACATTTTGTGTGCTGTAATGAAACTTCAATATCTGTGCATTAATTTTAGACTTCAGTGCACCATAATCATGAGATTAATACATCCTTAAGATTAAAATATCCACTGAAACAGGCAGATCCAAGGCTAGGACTCTGATATAAGACTGTCTGATGCTTGAGTTTACAATTTCCTGTGTGATGTCAGACAAGGTAATTATTTTCTGTTTTCCAGTTCTCTCACAGATAAACTGGGTCTTTTATGTCAGTTTATTCCTGGGAAAACAATGAAGAAATATTCTGCACAAAGTATACACAACACAGCCTGATATATAAGAAGCAAGTATTCAGTATTAATCCTCAGTATTATATGGGCCAGACAATATGAAAAAAAGTTTTATGGGACTATGATATTTGAGTCACTTGAGATATAAAGTATGAGTGTATCTGAGACAGATAAGAAAAAAAACAAATAATTTAGGGAAATAGATCCAAAATAGGGAGAAAAAAGACAAGAGCCTTTCCACGGTAAAAATACAGGGTAAATGAGGGTGGACTGGAAGGATGAGAAAAGGTTTATTGTAGGTTGGACAACACACAGGGCTACTCTATGCCACGTTAAGTCATTTAGACAGTAACTTTAGTTCTCAATGAAAATTTCAAGCACCATCAACATTTCAAAGAAATTATGAAAGCAAGCAGTAGATTGTGCTCATCTGTTAGACTCCAGTCTAAGGAGAAATGGCCAATACCACTTAAATTGTTTTCCTGCAGAGCTAAGCCCATCAATATGAAAATGCAGTTGAGTCTCTATTAGCCTTGTCAAAGACTGCAACTACCACTCTCACAGTCATCCTTTCGGGAAGTTGTTTGTGAAATCACAGTGAGGAAGTTAAGCCAACCAGTGCATGCCTTCCAGGATTCATTCCCTTAGGCCCGGATGTCAGTTTACCTGGGAGACAGAGGAAGGAAGTGTCTACTGATATTCTATGAGCTCAGGTTCTGTGAATAGGGACCTTCACTGGCTGAACAGTCCTGGGCCATTCAAGAGCAATTAAATTTGGTTAAAATAAGAAAGAAATGCTTTTTAAGGGAAAAAAAAAGGAGGTTTGATGGGATTGCAAAAGTTGATTGTGCTAGAGCACTTTTACACAGGTTTGTTTTAGTTCTCATTTGTCAAGTTGTATTTAAGCTGGTCTCTTACTCTGAAATCCGATAACCTTTCTTTCTCTGAGTTCTTTCTGCTAAACTAATAGCACTGTCTCTAATTCCACATGCAGCAAGCAAAGAGTTTGTTTTACCAGATAACAGTAGGTCTGGTGATCAGCCAACGTCTAAAGAACCATTAGCCAAGTCAGTAGTAGGCTAGAGACTGCAACTGATCAATAGATATTACTCTCTAAATCACTTTAAAATTGTCTTTTCATCTTCTCTACAAGCTAGTGTTATTCATGTTGTCCTGACACAACTGAAAATTAGCGGAGAATTTTAACAAGAAAACTCTTACCTATGCAAATCTAAACACATTCAAATAATATAGGCAGAGTTTAAAATTAAATTAAAAGCCATAAAGTTTTTAATTACATTTCAAGAAAAATTAGAAGAGTCTCATTAAGACAATGTACAGAGAGTGATCCTGAAAACTGCACTCAAACGGACTAAAGTAAGAGAAATTATGAAAGTTTGTGACATTTATGATGTCTCTGTAGCCATCTCTTCTTCACTAGGGAATAAAATTGTTATGGTTTGAAAAATAAAGAGAGACAGACAGAGAGAGAGGATGGAAGAAAGGAGGGAGGGAGGGAAGAAAGGAGAAAGGAAGGAAGGAAGGAAGGAAGGAAGGAAGGAAGGAAGGAAGGAAGGAAGGAAGGAAGGAAGGAAGGAAGGAAGGAAGAAAGGAAAAAGTTTTCTCTCACCACTTCAGCCTAGGTCACATTCCCCAGTATTAAATGAGGCGAGTGAAGGAGCAAAAGCAGAAGTNCAGAGCAGCCCTCAGCTTGAATTCTCAATGATTACACCAACTGCCCTTAACTACTTCTCCACAGGTGAGTGGTGGAAGAAGAGCATACTGTGGATATAATAAAATTCAGCCCTTGAAATACCTAATACATAAATACATAAATCATTCAAAATTATTTACAGTGAAGGACATAACTCATTAATTGTAGCCTCCATACACTCATACACTGCTAAACATTATTATAAGAACTCATGAATCCTTTCATAGTAGTAGCCTCAGGCCCCTAGGAACATTGATTCCTGAAAAAAGGAATGGTTTTTAACTCAATAGACATACTAGCTCTTGAAGATAGTATTTCTAGAAATTAATATTGCAATACGAAGTTGAAAGTTTCTTCCCTTCCCAACAATCATTCATGTGATACCAGAAGTCCACAGTGCAACAGACATCATAGCCACTCATTCAGACTGAGCCCTTCCTTAATTAGCTGCACATTTATTTCCAATTTAAAGGCCATTTCTGTAGTTTCAAATATTTTAGCAATCAAAAATAAAAACTTTAATTTGAATTTGAACTACTATATTCTGGCATTTTTTAAAAAATCAACTATCTATTTAGAAGAAGATTGTTAATATGTATGAAAATAAAGCATAATGATTCTGACCTATGGGACAAAAGCCTTATAATGTACATGATACATATCATATGATCAGAATTGGTATGGAAAGAGCAAAAATGTCATTTCCTCATTTGAAATAAATATATGTATATATATGGTACAAATATACATATATATGTAATTCTGCAATTTCCTTGGGTTATCTAAATTTTTAAATTGTACCTTCTATTACTGTTACTTCAAATACTATTACTGAACACTGTCCTCAACCAGAAATAAATGTACACTTTTTTATTTTTTTAGAAACAGTTACTCTTTCTACTCCAATGCAAGTCATCTGATATCCACTTCACTGGGTGTATTAGCAGTGCGTGCATGATCAAATGATGAGACATTGCCTTTCTCCAAACTTTAAAAAATTAAAATTTTAAAATGCATGTCTTTGACTTGATGTTCTTTAAACTATCACATAAACTACCTTCTTGCTAAGCAAAACTCCAGGACATCACAAAAATGTGGCCATTCCAGCAAGTCTGAGATTTATACTGAAGATATTTCATATCAATACTGTAGAGCTTCATCCTATGCACTCAGAAAACCTTTCACTGTATTTCATGTTTTATAAGGATTATTTAAATAACACCCTTTGTGCCTCATTTTCCTCTTTACTAAAATGAAAAAGCAGGATGGATTACCACTTACTGTAGATTCTAACTGTAGAATTCTTAAGAAAGAAATTTCTTTGAGCACTTTTAAATAAAACGGTCTGTTAAAAATACTCTTAAATTCTTTTTTTAATACACAATAATAAACAAACTAAAACCATAGGAAATTAACTTGGGTAAAATCTAGTTTCAAAAAAAAAATAGAAAGTAATTTCAACCCACCCACTACAAAAATCAGTGTTTACCTTGCTGTGTTTTAAGGATAATTTAATTAAAACAATGTTGGCCTTTTATTTTAGTCACAAGTCTAAAAAAATAAGGAATCAAAAAATTAAACAGTAAGCAATGATGTTATCTTTGTACATATGTTTTTCATTTGTCTACTTAATAATTTTATTTTAAACTGATGTAAATTACACATTATTATAATAAAACAAATAGGCATTAGATGAAAGAGTTTTGGTTAACTAAATAAATATGTACCACACCAACTAATTCTTGATATATAATCCATGCAAAAAAGGTTTCACACATGAGTTCTTTTATTTTATGAAAAGATACATATATATTATCCTACAAAATATCACACTTATTAGCAAGAGCATGCCTGGTATTTTAACTTATTCTAATTAAATAAGTACAGAGACAAGCCAGGGCTCCTCACAGACTGAATTAGCACACAGTCTGAGAGCCAGCACCATTTCACCTGCTGATCCCGGGCACTCAGAACAGTTCTTCTGCAATACTCACTACCCATTGCTAGCAAGCCATTCAAATTCCTCTTAGAACATACCAACATTCTACAAGACACATTTGGCTTAACAGCTAAAGGCAGAAAGCCATTATAATTAGCTTTTTTTAAAAGTTCATCTAGGTATTTACAGTCCTAGTATTCAGTTATAGCCAGTTCTTCCTGTGACTGTGATTTAAAACTCACACAATAAGCTGTGTATTTTAACATAGGCATAGCACAGTCACTATAAATTTCAAAATAAATCCCAGGTCCTGTTTGAAGTGAGTTATGGGCTAATTTATGCACATACAAAATCCCTGAAGTCCTGAGATAAAACATAGCAAATATATCAAACATAAAACAAAAGCTAATATCAATAGAAACTCATTAAATAACAGATTGTGTGTATGTGTGTATTTGTGTGTGTGAAATCATGGTGGAGACTATATGTTAAAGACTTTCAAATTACTTCAGATTTTCAAAGTAAACTAAAATGTGAAATCAATTTCATTAATCCATCCACTTCCAAAAACAACACAAAAACTTCCTTGTGCCTATTGTTTTAATGTTCCAATGTTATATAAATACCAGCTCCTTCTAAATTATCTTCTGATTTAGCAACTGAAGCATACACACATACCTTTGAGAAATCCGTTAAGTCAGGATGATACTAGAATAAGATACCTCCATTTAGAAAGCAAGGTTAAATTTCACTCACTCTTCTAGCTACAATTCTAAATGCTGGCTTTAGAACTAGAGAAAGAGTTTGCTTTCCCCTTCTGTGGTGACTGGCACTTTGATGATGGTGTTTCTCTTTTAAGCATTTATTTCCTAGTATTTCTTTTTTAAATTTTAATAGGTTTAAAGAATGAATGCCTCCAAGACTGAATTAATAAATAAGTAGCTTTCCACTAAGTAAGAAGAACCTACCAACTTCATAAAAATAAATACTCAAATCTTTCCATGTAACTATCTAATGGCTCATATTATTTTCAAAATATTTCATCAGAAATAATCTGACCCTATACTTCACTATTGCTCACATTCTTTAGCTTTATATAATTGAAAGCATTATTTTCTGCAACGTATGTGATGTGGTCCTGAGATATTTTCTAAAGGAGTTTTTATGATTTATAGTTAAGAGTGGAAATAGAAAATTATGACTTAAAGCATAGAAATTTGATTGACTGGAAATCCCAGTATGGAAAAGAAAAATAAATATTTTCAGGCAGATAATGCATTCAGATAACCCATAATACTGGTAATCACTTCAGAATGCCTCAGATTCTGTACTTTTACATAACTGTCACTAGTATATTCGAGTCTACACTTGTGTATGACAAGCTGAGATGACATAGCAATCTAGTCTTCCTTAGACAAGTGACATTTTCAGTATCACTGTGTAATAGACTCCTTTGCTGTGGCTGATGCTTGAATTTTGAATACTAAAGAAAACCAGCAGAGGGCAGAACTGCTGACCAACCCAACAGGCAATAAAGTACCTAAGGTAAAATGCAAACTTTTTGAGGTAGTCTACTTTCAAAGATGCTTATGTTTGTCCTTGAAGAAGTTGAAATAAATCAACGTAAATAACCCAAATCACTGCAAAATTCGAATGGAGTTCCACTGTGACTATAGGGTCACCAGTGCTCATCACAAGCTGAATGAGAGGCCGCCTGCTCCTGAGAAGCATCAAGTCCCCAAGCATAGAAGCCAAGGTTAGGACTGGGCCTCCTGAAGCGCTAACTCTTTAGGGAGCTCTCAGATCTGGGGAACAAGACCGATGGCCAGGCTCAGGTTTCTTCCAAACCTGCACGTTCAGAGTTGGGTTAGCATTTTTTTTCTGTTCTCCTCTCCTCTCCTCTCCTCCCTATTCCCCGCTTCTCTCGGCACTCCTGACAAAGCTTGCTTTCTCCTGTGAATTGCTCTGGCTCCCCAACTCCAAAGGCTTTCTCCTGCCAGCCGACTCCGCAGCACCTAAGGGACCGCCGCAGCCAGATGCCTTTTAGGGAAAGGGCGGGGGGAAAGGGAGGGAGGAGGCGGTGGGAGGAGTGAAGTCGCTCTCCCTCCTCCGGTACTGACAGGGCTACAGTCAGCTACACAGGTCTGGCCATTCAATATTTGGTGGTGCCACGTAGGAACTTTTCCTCACCTCCCTCCTCCGAGCCCAGGCCCCCTCCTCTTCCTCTTAGTCCCTATTCGTCTGCCCCCCACCCTATTTGCTTGGAGACTTTCATCACCCTCCAAGAGAGTTGCATGTCCAACCTGCAAGAAGAAGCTGTTTGTGGGGGCGAGGTACAAGGGAAGGTGAGGGGGTCATAGAGGGGGGGCTAAACATCAGGAAAGTGCCCCCCTCCTCACACGCCGTCCTGAACTTCACTTTATCATCTGTGAAAAGTGTTCCACCGAGAAGCATTTCAAAATGCCACACACAAAGTGCTCTCAATCTTCTGAATTCATCCCCCTGGTTTCTCTTATATCCCGCAAAGTGAAAACAGCCCGTTTCTCACTTCCTCGCAGACAAAGAAGTTTATCACAGTTCACTTTATACCCGTTCTCTATATTTTCTCCTCAGTTCACCCTTCAAAAGATATTCCCATTAGAACCTGGAGAAACTCAAAGAGTTGTTCAAAGGGCAGAGTACACTGAGTAAAGACTGTTCTTGAAACAAAAGCTTTGTACGACTGCCTTCCCGTTCAAAGTAATATTTTTTTTCTTCCTTTTTGCAAAGTAAGTGGAAAGGGACGGAGGGCTTTCTCAGCCTGCTGTGTGCCTGACAGATCTTTTAGTCCTGCCACCTACCTCCTCTCCCATTACTGTCCCGCCTAC
>LZPO01045989.1:0-18567 GCA_001675575.1 Neotoma lepida | reverse complement strand
ACAGCTAATTAGTTTAAATAGGGATCTTGAATATGACATTGGTGATACATAGAGAGGAAATTGATAAAGCAGGGTGTGATCAGTAGAGACAGGAGAATGCAGAGATGGGGTTCAGGTAGGAAAGCATATGGGGTTCCCCATCTGGTAGAGTTGAGTACAGTTGTGGAGTGAAGTCTCATTCTTCTTGAATTGNAGACAAGGCAGTTGATCTCAGTGTCCTCTGGAACCTAAGAGAGCATGACCCTGTTTGAGTTGCTGTGTATGAGGAAGAATTATCTTTAGGTATGTGGGAAAAAAAGGGTTTNAGGTGGGATAAGTGAATCCAATGAGGAAAGCCTCAAGCTTAGCAGCTGTGGAGGTTACAAGAATTACCTTGAAGGGGCCCTGCCATTTAGAGGAAAGAAGTGAAGGGCATTGGTCTGGAGAGGAGAGAAGGACCTGATCCCCAAAGTAGATTGGGGTGGACAGGGTTTGGCACATGCCTGGGTTAGAGAGTGGTCAGTAAAATTTCATAGGAGGGAACAGAGATGATAGAGTAAGGGAGTGATTAGGTGATCAGGGAGAGGTGAGGGTTTGGATGGGAGGCTAGAGGTTAGAACTGTCCTCCCATTCCTGAGTTCAAATGATGTGATTGAAAGGAGTTGCTTGGGAAGAACCTGGAGCCTGAGAAGAGCTAGAGGAAAGAACTTTACCCAGTCAAAGTGAAGTTCCTGTGACATTTTAACAAGAATTTTTTTTTAAGGAGCAGTTAGTTCATTCTATCTTTCCTGAAGACTGAGGGTGGTATGGGATATGAAAATGCCAAGGGATGCTGAGAGCTTTAGGTAAGGATTGGGAAATCTGGGAGGTGAATTCAGGACCACTGTCTGACTGTAGAGAGGCAGGAATCCCAAATCATGGNTATCCCTCTCACCCATTCATTTTTTGGTTGTGCCAACTTGCCCTGTGCCCTTAACAGGAATAGATGTTTTAGACAGAGTGGGAGCTTCTGTTTCTTTTGCTCCCCCCATTCTCCTGACCCCAGACTCACCAGCAGCCCTTCTCCTTCTCCTCCTACCCATCCACTCTAGTGGTTCCAACATATCATTTCTTCTTCCAGCCTCACAGATTGACTCCCAAGTACAGGACACCCAAAATCCTTTAGACACCATTCCCCAATTATTGTCCAGTTACAGTACCCGACCCCAGTACCCAATCTTATTCCATAGTCTTACGGGATTTAAATTTATCAACTCTGACCTTGTAAGAACAAAACTACTTTGTCCTACATTTTCTCCTTTTAACACCCCTATACTTGCAGTTAAGAAACCCAATGGTACCTACCAACTAGTTTAAGACCTCTGGCTCATTAATTCTGCAGTGATCCCCCTCTATCCTGTGGTGCCTAAACCCCACACATTCCTCTTCACTATCCTCTCAGCAACCTCCCATTTCTCAGTCCTGGATCTCAAGGATGCTTTCTTCTCTGTCCCTCTCACCACTCAGTCTCAAAATATCTTTAATTTCACCTGGACCGACTCTGACACTCACCTCTTCACACAGCTCACCTGGGCTGTCCTACCCTAGGGGTTCTGAGACAGCCCACATCTATTTGGCCAGCTCCTAGTTTCTGACCTATTCTCGTTGTCTCTCCCCAAATGTAAACTCATACAGTATGTAGATAACATTTCTCCTTTGTAGCCCATCCATACAAATTAGCCAAACTAACACCTCTGCTCTTCTAAATTTCTTGTCCAGCCTATGCTATAGAGTCTCAAATTCCACGCTCCAACTATCCACTCCTNAGATAACCTAGTTGGTACTAACCATTACCCCCCTACTCTATCATCTATGTTCTGTCCTATGGAACTTTACTGACCACTCTCTAACCTGGCCACACACTAACCCTTGCCCACCTCCAATCAACATCGGGGATCAGGTCCTTCTCTCTCCTCCAAACCAATGTCCTTCATCCCTTTCTCCTAAATGGCAGGGGTCCCTTCAAAGTAATTCTTATAATTCCCACAGCTGCTAAGCTTGAGGGCCTTCCTCATTGGATTCACTTATCCCATCTCAAACCCTTTATTCTCACACCTAAAGATAATTCTTCCTCATACACAGCAGCTCNANCAGGGTCCTGCTCTCTTAAGTTCCAGGGGACACTGAGATCAACTGCCTTGTCTCCAATTCAAGAAGAACAAAGCTTCATCCCACAACTGTACTCAACTCTACCAGATTGGGAACCCCATATGCTTTCCTACCTGACCCCATCTCTGCATTCTCCTGTCTCTACTGATCACACCCTGCTTTATCAATTTTCTCTCTATGTATCTCCAACGTCATATTCAAAATCCCGATTTAAACTAATTAGCTGTTTTTATAGTACTACCAACTGTTAACCTCAGAGCTGGAGGCATAAGGACTATCAAACATGCCCTGGTGGTAAGAAACACCACCACCCCAGAGATGTTCACACCCCCCCCCAGACTCAAAAGGGAGACTCACAGAACACATTTTCATATAACAATTTATTATTGACTGCCCTCAGCAATCAAAAATCTGTGTCTCCTGAGTGTTAAGGTGATACCATGATGATGGAAAAAGGAACAGGTGTCTTAAGGTTTGTTTAGAATTAGATAGGAAAGCTTAATTAATAACAGAAAAAATAAAGTATATTTCAGATTCCTCTCTCTCGCTCACTATGTGACTGTACATAACTTTAACACTAACCAATAAAATTCTAATAAGCTATTAATCTAACTCTAGCAGAATACTAAACACTACACCCTACCACTATATTATCATAGCCACAAGCTCAGGCTTTTGAATTCTCTTTGGTTGCTTTTTAATGTGTCTAAAACCTATCTCTTTTGTAACCTAAAAAATTCTTGTAAGCTCCAGGGAGTCAACTTGGATCCAACCGAACAGGTCAGATTCACTCCAGATAGGTAATATCTCACCTTTCCCTGGTCTGGGGAACCCCCTCCCTCAATTACCAGAGCCCTGGAAATTTTAATTAAAATTAACTTTAACTTCTGCCCTGCCAGCATCCTGCCAGGTCCAGGTGGCACCGAACAGCAGCAAAAAGCATGGACAGCTTCATAAAGCCTGGACAGCTGCTCCAGGAGGACATGGAAAATACCCCAGCTTTCTCAAGACCCCCAAAGAAGACCAACACCCACCAAGTCATCAGGAAGCAGTTTTGAGAACCTGGCACCCTTATGTCCTATCTACCTGCTTCCTCTAACTCCTATCTTTTTATAATAAACTAAAGGATGGAATGTTAACATCTCCAGCACCTCTAGCCACTTCCAGGGTCTGCACATTTGCTGTCAATATTCAGGCAAAATGCCTAGCCAGCACCCAGGGTCCTATGGCCAAGAATGTACTGTCAGTATTCAGGCAAAATTCTTAGCCAGTGCAGGTTCTTATAGCCATGCATAGTTACATAATCTATGTGCATGCAATTAAGTGGCTGCACAAGCCTTTGCACACATGCACTCAGACCCCCTTATAAGCAGACTCTGCCTCCCCCTTGCTCTCTCTCTGCCACCTCCATTTCAGACNCTGCCTCGATGAACCCCCTCTCTCTTCTCACCCCGATAATAAACTTCTAAAGTGGGTTTCATTGTATCTTACGTTGTTCTCGCCGACAATAAATACAACAACCACAATGGGCTCATGGGAGATTTTTATCTTTGATACTTCACCAGCTTCATTTAGGTGTTACATTCTGGAACTTAAAATATCATTGAATCCTTCATAGTTTGCTGCATCCATTTCCATAGGAGAATCATATTCATTGAATACATTTTGTGTTATTAAACTTTATTTTAGAAATTAGATTATTATTCACCAAATTCACCAATGGGCATAAATTTAAATGAATCTTTTACTTATATGATGGGTAGAGAATGATTGTANGGTGGTCCTTATTTACTTTACCACTCTCTTCTTCAGGATGAGGCTGATTGGCTTCATTAAGAAATTCCAGTGGGAGTGACAGAGACTAGAAGTGTCATGGAAAGATTAACTTACTGGGAGAGGAGTCTCCAAGCCCTGCCTCCCCACCAGTTTCAGCTCTGGGTNCTGGTATCCTGGGAGCAGTGTCTGGGGACAAGTTGCTTACCCTGATACCTATAATTGTCTTGTTGACACCATCATTCTGAATCTTAGCCCAGATGCTGATCTGGCTGACAGAATCAAAGAAGCAAAGGAAAGCAAAGAGCTATGTCTATGGCTGACGTGTCCAGCTCTGGTTCATGATCTGGGTTCCCATGGCCTCACTTTTATGTCATGGTCCTTTCCTGGCCAGCTCAGTCCACCTGCAATAAGCCTTGGCTTCCTGGTGATCTTATGTCACAGGAGTCTGAGGGAGGCAAGAAAATTAGGATGGGAGTTGGCTGCTGTGTCAGTGATCATACAGTCCATGTCCCCAGAGAACATAGAGGAGAAGAGGCAGGAGCTGAGGAGGATAATGTGCTACTGACAGAACTCTGATGATTCCCATCTCAGACATCAGCACAATATCTCCACATGACACCAGATGATTCCTTCACAGATCCCTAAGCCCAGGTATTGAGCACAATACTTTGGACACCCAGAGGGGACCTTCTAAATGACATCACATTACCCANCTTGAGAGTGCAATGGCCACCATTTCATATCTCTGAGACTAGGATGTAGGTATCTGTCCTCTACCCTTTGATGGCTCCTATGCAGATGTGACCTCCCTTTGCCATCTCTGTGTCCACACAGATGTCATTCCTTAGTTCTGATCTGATCTTGGGGACAGAGTTTAGGGCTGTGGCATGGGGAAGTTCCCATGGTTGTGTACTTGTAGCTTAGCCGTGTGGGAGATGGGAGGCCACTGGCATGTGGATGAAGCTTGAGCTGAACAGGATGTCTCACATACACACATGAGAGAGATCTCCACCACATCCACAAGCAACCTGTCTTTCCTTCTCTAGGCTCCACTTTTAGGAGGTGTACTTCTCAGATTCACTTCTCAGTAAGTGTTTTAGAATCTGTCAAGTGCCTTCCTTGTTGCAGGCCCTGAGATCCAGCAAAGAAAAGCATGCGAAAATCACTGCTCTTGAAATGGAAGAATGGCTTGATTGTTAAAAGTGCTTACTGCTCTTCCAGNGGACCTGAGTTCATTTGAAAAACTCCTCAAAGGGCCCCTCAAAATCTCCTGTTATTACAACTGTTTGGGATTTGATGTCATTTTTTAGATTCCACAGGAACCTCCAATTGCTTGGCATATAACACACACATACACACACACACATACACACACACACACACACACACACACACATTATATATATATATATATATATATATATATAAAACAAAAAAATAATAAAAATAGTGTCCTCTCTGAAAATAAAATTTCAGGGTTGTTGTGAAGTTGTCTTATATGCCTTAAATTAATTTGTATTAGTGTGTTTTTCTATTGCTGTGACAAATCTCCACGACCAAAAGCAAGGTAAGGAAGAAAGAGTTTCTTTCATCTGACAAACCCCAGGTCACATTCCATCCTGTCTCTTATACACATCTAGATGTGTATAAGAGACAGCCTACTGCCAGGTATGGTGGAGGAGAAAGTTTATTGTAGATATAAGGGAGAACATAGACAGAGGTGGGGAAATCTGCAAGAGTCCAGAGAGGACATGATCAACTGAGTCAGGCCAAGAGGCCAGGCACATAAAGGTAGATGAACGAGAGCNGGAAACCAAAATAGTTCGATTATATAAGGAAGGGCATCTGGCGAAGGGAAGCACAGACTAATATCCAGGTTAGAGAAGTTCAGGGTAGNTGTCCTGGTACATTAAACAGAAGGACCTTGTAACAGGTAGGGACTGAGGGATTCTGGGAGAACCTGGCTGCCAGGTCCACTTTGATATGTTACACAGGCACCTCATCCTTTGTCCCTGGTTTGAGAGGGTTTGAGACCTAACATCCCAGCCTTTTTGTTGATAATAAATAAATGATAAGGGACTATGAAATCTTTTATATGACTACTTCCTGTTGATATTGGGGTAGCATTGTTGGGGGGAGCTGGAATGCTGGCCACATCTGGAATGCAGATTCTGAGGAAACATCTGGAGCTGGTGAGTTGTTGCANCAGTCTACAGTTGATTTCAAATCTGCTGGAACAGGTAGATTAGGAAGAGAAGGTAAAGTTAAGGAGTCTAGGGGAAATTTTTATCTTGGCTGTACATTGGAAACTTCCAGATCTATGGTCTTGGTAGTTTGGGGAGGAGAGTCCCAAGACCAGGGAAAGGGGGAGAGATTCCACCCTCAAGAATGGGCAGTAAANAGATGGGGAAACTTTGGCTATTGACTGATAGGAGTCATTATCTGGAGTCCGTTTGACTTGTGAGAGGTAGATTCCAGTCTAAGTTTATAAAAAGAGATGAAAGGTTTAGATATATTAGCACTACTATTATTTATACTCTGTACTGAAATCCACATTGTAGACAGGCAGTGGACTCAGATCGTGAGTCATAGTGAAAGACTAGGAACTCAAAATCATTCTGGGTTAAAATATAAACACTCTTCTATTAGACAGAGATATTTGATTGAGAAGCACTTTAAAGTCTTCTCTTAGAAGACTGCCAAAAGAAATTTAAAATCGCCAATGTTTAAACCTTGAATTTTTGAAGTCTTAATATAACAATAGCACAGAGAGGGAAAGAAATCTGAAATACTTCTCCTTTTTTACATTCTTTAAATCACTTTCTTATACCTTTACAAACTGCATTTACACACCTGAAAACACCTTCTTAGACCTTTATAACTTGCATCAACTTTAAAGTTTTTCTTTCCATCCAACCGTTTACCATGAGACACAGATGGCTGGTTAATGAGAGCAGTCATTGCAAACTAAGCACCTTTAAATAAAGGAATAGTAAAAAGTTCATTGAAATCTGTTTTGTGAGTTTGTCTCCTTTCAGAGTCTGGTAGCAAGAAACTGTCTCTCTTGGCTGGAGACTTAATAACTCTCTAGTGAAGCCTGAGGCCTGAGTTTTATATATGAAGAGAAGGCAGCTTTAGCCTTGAGGAAGGAGCTAGTATAATTGCTGCTGTTAAAGCTACAGTTAGCTAGTCAATATCATCAGAGATATTAGAAGGATAAATTATAGCTGAAAATATATTCCACATGGCCTATGTATCAATTAAAACAATAGAGATTACCCCATTACTTAGATGGTTACCCTAGTCTCCCATGGTCTCCATAGCTTTGTTGGGAACAGTGATGGGTCTTCAGCTGTCATATAGGACAACATTTCATCTTCAGTTGTCATACAAACAGCATAAGCCTTTGGATGTCAGACCAGGTCTGAGAGATTTTTCCTGTAGAGCAACTTGGGAAAAATTGGCCTTACTTTGACCAGGCAAAGTAGGGCAATCAACCCAGAAATGTCCAGTTTGTGTAGAGCCCTGGCAACAGGTAAAGCATGGGTCAGTATATCCAGTGATTAGTGTTACCACAATTCAGGTAGAGTCATTGTGCCCCATCTATCTTCTGTGGATACCTTAAGAGCTCATGCTAGGAGGAGGCAGTTCTGTCTACTATGGGAAACTTTTTTGTTAAACATTCTAAATGCTATATTCAGCATATCTCTGGAGAGTTTGAGGACCATCTATCCACTAAGTAAACCTGATTTTAGGCTAAACATTGAAAACACATACAGGAGATTAAGTAAAGCTTGTTAGGAAATGAACAGTTTACAAGTCAGTAGCTTGTATAAGGTTAGGANTTTACAGCTCTATCCCTGTTTAATTTGAGCCTTAAAATTTGAGTTGAAGATTTAATTGAAGATTCTTTAGCACCAANATAAAACATAAATACAGTCTATAGGGAGCCTGGGAACTTTTCTGATCCTTTTACACTATATCATTATAGAATATAATAGTTTGTTTGTATGACTCAGTTTATCCAAGTAGCTAAAGCTGAACAAAGTGAGAAAAGACAAAGAAGCTAGACATACATCACTGTAAACCTGAGTAGACTTTGGGAAATTCTAAATCTTATTTATCAATTATACCTCATTTATCAAACATATGTTGTTACTCATCTAAATTTTTTAGAAGCCTAGTGTTGAACACTCAGCAAAGATATTAGTTAAGTAAATCTCTAAATCAGTTTTTGTTAATCTGAGTAGACTTTTATAATCTTGAAATTTTATCATCAAACAAAAATTCCTATCAATGCAAGCTATTTTGGAGACCTGTTGTTGTTTCCTTAGCCTAAAAAGAGATATAATGATAAATAAAGCTCATTAAGACTAAGAAGTTTTATAATTGCTGCTTTTTGCCAAGTGGTCATCTTAAGATGGTAAGGTCACATGGCCTGTACCCTTTAACCTTAGTGAAGATGGCTGCCAGTCATGTGGTTGTTTCCATATTGATGGAGGGAGGTCACATGTCTGCTGTTTAAAACATGTTTTCTTAGTAGATCTATTTCTTAAACAAGAGTTGCATCCAAGTTACATACGCAGTATATTCTAACCCAGAGTCGAATCACATAACTAGCATGCTGTAGCAAATTAAAATTAGTGGTGTATAAGTTTTATAAGCCTTTTGTTACAAGTTTTAAGTCAAATTTTGTTATAGATTTTATAGACTTCTTTTGTTTGTTTGTTTGTTTTAAACAGAGTTTTTCTGTGTAGCCTTGGCTGTCTGTAGACCAGGCTGTCCTTGAACTCATAGAAACCCACCTGCCTCTGACTCCTGAGTGCTGGGATTAAAGGCATGAACCACCACTGCCTGGCCTTATTTTATAGATTTTTAAACCATTCTCAGTGAACTTACAAATTCTGAAATAGAGTTTACTGCATAGTCTTAGATTTTGGGGGGAGCAGAGTGCAGAGAAATCATAGAGATAAAGAGAAATCACAGAGATAAAAGATTTTGAAGAGTGGAAAGTTGAGCCTTAGAAATAAGAGACTTTTGGAAGTGTAGAGCAGAGCAAGTCTAGATATAAGAGATTTGGNGATCATGTGTTTGTGCAGTGGCAGTTATGCTTTGTTAGAATTTGAAATCAAGTGTGGTGGTTTGAAAGAAAATAGTCCCCAAAGGCAGTGGCACTATTAAGATGTATGGCCTTATGCTAAGTAGGATGCATGGATAGCCCTGGGAAGGGGAAATAGATGAGATCTTCCAGGTAAACTGAGGATGGGGGGCTAGAAAAGAGGGGTACAGATGGAAATACAAGGGATCAGGATGGTTGAGTTGGGGGAGAAATGGAGAGGGACAGCAAGGAAAGAGACAACTTGATAGAGGGAGCCATTATGGGGTTAGGGAGAAACCTGGTGCCAGGGAAATCCAAGGAATCCACAAGGGTGACCCCAGCTAAGATTCCTAGCAATAGTGGAGAGGGTGCCTGAACTGGCCTTCTCCTGTAATCAGATTGGTGACTGTAATAGTTTAGTGGCAGAAATGCAACCTTGGCAGGTTGGAGCCAAGGGGTAGCACAAAGTCACACCATGCAACCTGTCTCTTATACACATCTAGATGTGTATAAGGCAACAGAGCTCATGTGGGAGGTATGTTGAGGGGAAGTGCAGAGGTGGCTTCTGAGGAGAGTGGAAGGAAAGAGAGAGAGGAGCAGGAAGGGCTTGCCTTTTATAAGGGGATATAGCGCTCTACTAGGTTACTGCAGTAGCTACAGTGTCACATCTTGGGTGCTGCTGATGACATGTCCTACTAGGTCCCCGAAAGCAGGCTGGTGTAAATGCCTGAACACTAACAGTGACTGCCCTAATTGTCATCAGAGAACCTTTGTCCAGTAACTGATGGAAGCAGATGCAGAGATCCACAGCCAAGCATTGGGCCGAGCTCTGGGAGTCCTGTTGAAGAGAGGCCAGAGGAATTGTAGGAGCGAAGGGACTCAAGACCAATAAGGGGAAACCCACAGAGACAGCTGACCTAAGCTCTTGAGAGCTCATGGACTCTAGACCAGCAGCTAGGGAGCCTGCATGGGACCCAGCTAGGCCTTCTGCATGTGGGTGAGAGTTGGGCAGCTTGGTCTGTTTGTGGGGGCCCTAGCAGTGGGACCAGAATCTGTCCCTGGCTCATGAGCTGGCTTTTTGGAAGCTGTTCTCAATGGCAGGATGCCTAGCTCAGCCTTGATGCAAGGAGGAAGAGCTTAGTCCTGTCTCAACTTGATATGCCATGCCTGGTTGACTCCCATGGGAANCCTTACCCTTTCTGAGGAGAGGATGGGGAGGGGATAGAAAGAAGGTGTGGGGAGGGAATGGAAGAAGAGGACAGAGAGGAAACTATGGTTGGTAAGTAAAATAAATTAAAAATTTTAATAATAAAAACATAAACAATAAAAAATATATATATAATATCTACCTATGTTAGAGGAAGCTGAGAGAGCACATAGGTGGTCCAGACAGGCTCAGGCTTAGAGAAAGTGCAGGAGGGAAGGAGAAGGCAATGAGTTAGGGGGTGGGGAGCTGGATGGGAGAGCTCCAGAGAGTGAGGCTGAGGTTGAGGAAGAGGGTTAGGTTGAGGAGGCAACTGGGGAGAGTCTGCATCCTCTATATTGAAGTTGAAAAGTGTGGGAGCAGAGGGCTCTGGGTTCCAGTCAGTTTCTGGAGGGGGTGGGGAATTGTCCTTAGTTCCCTGTGCAAAGGGAGTAGATGTGGGGAAGTGTGGTGAGAAGAATTTCAATGTAGGCTTCCCCAAGTGGACTGAGACACTTGTCAGAGAGAAAAATGTAGCACATCACAGAGGGAAGGCATCCTTTGTCCTTGTGATTATAGACACTGAGAGAGAGAGAGGAAGTTCCTGACACACTGCTGTGGCTTTTGCAGTGAAAGTAGACAAAGCAGAGAGTTCTTACCCAGTAGGAGGGGAGAGACAGATGGTTAGAGCAGGTAGAGGAGAAAACAGCTGAAGAGTTGCTTTGGGAGAGGCTTTTGGGAAAGGGAGGGTTCCAGTTGAGGGAGAGGGACAAGTGTCTCACTGAGGAGAAAGTTGCCCTTGTGGTGAGTGCCCCAAGGGCATAGTAGACTCCAGAAGTCGGGGAGAGGACACTTACTGAGGAGAGATGGATGGTTAGGTAAGGTGGAGGAAAGAAGCAGCTGAAGAAGCAGACTCTNGGGGCAAATTCGTTGGGTGGCAAAAACCAGCAGAAAGAAAGGATCCCTACAAACCTCAGGAGAGTCAGCNCAGCAGCTTGGTTTGCAGCAGCCTAGTTCCTTGGGAGAGAACTCATTTATGGCACTCACATGGCTTTGGCACCAGGAATGAAAAGAAAAAAGAAATAAAAAAGGAAGGACATGAATGCTCCTANGTATGGTGGAGGAGAAAGATTATTATGGATAAAAGGGTGAGCATAGCCAGAGGCAGGAACATATGGGAGAGTCCAGAGTGGACGNGACCAGACATGACCCTTCATGTGAGGAGAGGGTATGGGAGGGGTGAGGCTAGAGCGGTTGCAGACCAAGAGGAGCAGCCTGGACCAAGAGATTGGCCAAGAGAGTAGACAAAAAAAGACCAGGTAACCAAAATGGTTGGATTATATAGGGAAGGGCAACTGGGGGAAGGGCAATTGTGGGGAGGGAAGACCAGCAAAATACCCNGCCTGGAGAAGTTTAAGACAGCGNGCAGGGTATGCCANCCAGGAAACTCCTGTAAAACATAGGGACTGAGGGATGCTGGGAGAACNTGGCAGCTAGGTCTGTTTGGATATGATAAATGGGCACTTTAGCAGTATATCCAAGGCAGGAGTCCTAACAGGTTTTCTCAGCCTGTACTCACATATCATCGAGGAGCAGCTTCACAACTGCTGCTCCGTGCACACTGAGTTGGACCCCCTCATACCAATCATTAATCAAGAAAACCCATTACAGACTTGCCTAGACGTAATCTGATGGAGGCATTATCTCGAATGAGGTTCCTATTCCCAGATAAAACTAACATGTCAAATTGACAAAACTAAAACAAAAGTCAGGACATGGTTCAAAAAATACTATGCCCTATAGGCTCAAGTGTTTGTTCACTTGTCCTCATCGGGTGGTGCACTTAGGAGAAGACATGACCTGATCCGGAGACTAGCTAGAGGAATCTTTCATGTCCTGAAAATCTTCCCTCACAGCTCACTTTCACAGTGAAGTCATGCTAAGCACTCTAAGAAAACAGTCACCTGACCTGTCCCACACCCATACTGTGAATCACCTGTCACCTACCACTTGCCTCCTCCTATGTGAACACTGTCTTTTGTGACTCTNCAGAGTGTCTTCTCTCCTTGTTCCACACAACACATAACTCAAGGTTGGTTTGCAGTTTGAGACTTTGCAGTTCTCTAATGGTTTCTACATGGAAATATTTCTTATTTTTATGATAATAACCCTTAAAAAATATCAGTTAGATTTGGGAATCATACAGAGCCCAGCTCTCCACTGGCTTAACAGGAAGAATCCTGTTGAGTTAAAGCAAAAATTCAGATTATGGTATGGTGAATCCAGCCAGTCTAAGCTATGGGCTCCTCTGTGTAGAGGTTCTTTTCTTCTTGAACTCTGGACTCACAAGGATAATTCTAGGTCAAAGACATAGATCCAAGAGTAGCAGTTGAGGGTGTTGGATGCAGGGATTCCCTTCTGCTTTAAAAGTGGAGTTCAAGTCAGTACTGATCTCTCTTTACTTTATGACCCTGATCTGGTGAGGCTTCTGGGCTTCTCTAAGAATTGTCAATATGGGGGGGTTGTTAGTTGGGTAATAGAAAGATAAACCCCTGGAAACTAGGAATCACTACAGTCTGTCTCCTCACTCTAACCCAGATCTTTGACTTGATATCCCTGGAGCAGTGCCTGGGAACACCTTGCTCTGCCGAATGACTCATGACCTGGCCTTGGTCACAGCATTCTTTTAAATCCCAGCCCAGGGGGCAATATGTCAGCAATTCTAGAGTATTTTGATTTCAATATATCTCCACCCACTTTGACTTTGTGTGGATCTAAAAGGTAAACACGCCTATGTAGATTATATTAGTATATGCTGACTGTCTTAGGAACTGAGATTTTGAGACCCTAACTTCCTTGAAGATAATGTCAAATAACTTCAGCCTGGGGTCTAAAGTTGTACTTGAGGATCAATGCACATTTGTTTCTATCAGAGGGGACATGCAGGGCTTGGGAATTACGATTCTCATGATTGTCATTAGGACAGTGGCTCCTCTGAGACCTCTCTCCAGTTCTACTAGCAGAACTGGGATCTCAGACACTTTGGAAATCGCAGACATGGCTCTGGGAGACCCTCATCTCATCCCCATGCTCAGGACACTTCTGCTTAATTACTGCATCTGAGGCTTTATCCCAGGAGTCACTTCCTTGCTTGAAGGACCTGTGTTCCAAGTAGCATCCCTGAGGCCAGTCCTGGAGAATTTGTTGATGAAATACCACATGAAGAATGAGTCTGTGGGCAGTGTGAGGTGAACCCCCATGACACTCCTGCAGATTAGTCCCTGAAAGAAGATATATTGGCCAGAAGGTTAGGTTAGCATGGATGCTGAAAGACATTAGCAAGATAGAGAAGAGAGAGATGCAATCTCTGCACACAGGTAGAAACGAGAGGACTAAGACACCTCTACTGACATCAGGGGATATGGGGAAGCTGAGCTCACATGTCCTCTCTTAGATAGGGGATTGCTGCCATGCTCTGTTGTTGAAGGAATTCAGGATTTGCTGGGAAATGTGTCCCTTGCCTGAGGCACAGACACACATGCAGGAAGATCCCATCACATGCTTCAGAAACCTAATTCCTCTGCCTTGTTCCCCTCTTTAGTGGCTCTGCTCCTAGTACTGCTTAACAGGAATTTGAGTATCTGCCATGTACATTGCCTCTGGGATACAGAGAAGCCAACAAGAGAAAATGCTCAACTGTACTTTATGGCCCAAATGCAGTCTCTCCTATGAACATTCAGTGGGAACTGGAGGAGAATCTCTGTCCCCCAGGCATTGCATAAAGTGTCTAGACTTTCAATTAACTTAGTTTTACAGAGAATACTATTGATTTCATCTACACCATTCCTCTTGCTCTCTCCTCTGTGACCCTCTCTGTAGACAGGTGCTAATATAGGATTTCCTTACTTATTTTGAAAGGTTTCCAGTTTCGTTGAAAGTGATTGGATGATCTGAAATCCTGTGCTTATGCTTTAGTGACTATTATGAAATCCTCTAGGGTTTTAAGTAGTTTATCATAGGTATTGCCCAATTTATGTATTCCACATAACTTTCCTTAAGTCAACCTACTTCCTGTCTGAAATTCAAATACTTAGTGAAATTTTTGTAGAATGGCAATAGCATAGTACAGCTTTGTCCATCCCTTATAATATTTACTTTTTAATTCATTCATTTATTTATTAGATTTTAATGACTTCCTGCTGTGGGATTTCTTTCTGTATGCTGTGAATATGTGTTTCTCTGATTGGTTGATAAATAAAGCTGCATTGGCCTATGGCAAGGCAGCTTAGGGAATGTTGGAAATCCAAGCAGATAATACGGAGAGAAGAAAGGAGAGAGGAGAGAGATGCCAGCCTGCTGCCCAAGGAGCAACAAGATGCCAGCAGACCAGTAATGCCACGGCCAAGTGGCAATATATAGATTAACAGAAATGGGTTGAGTTAAGTTATAAGAGCTAGCTAACAAGAAGCCTGACCGATAGGCCATACAATTTATAAATAATATTAAACCTCTCACTGACTGTTTTATAAGCAGCTGTAAGACCACAGGGCCAGGTGAGACCTAAAAATACTTCTGGCTACAAATTCCTTTGGAGACAGGATCTCAATATGTAGCCCCTGTTGATCTCGAATGCAAAAGAATTCTGTTGGCAAAGCCTCCTCCCGCTGGTGTTACTGATATATTATAGCCCCTTGTCTGATAGAAACCAGGCTTGAACTCTAACAAACTTGGTGAGAATACCACAGACATACACGGTTGAACAATGATAGAATGTTAACAACAGAAGACAATGACACCAGACTCAATCACAGAACTGAAAACAAATGTAATTCCTGTAGTACCAGTAATCTAAACATCTCTTGATGGAATATCACAATCAGGCATGACTGCCAACATGGAAGAACAGGACGGACACTGGACGGACCTACAAATGCCTGAGCTCTTTTATCACATGTCCAGTTGAACACCTTTATTGAAGGAACAGGGATGAGGAGCTAGCAAGATAACACAGGAGGGAAGGGATTATGTGAAAGTCCAGGGTGGAAGGAGCAACAATTGTGCACTCACAAGGCCTCACTTGTCTCCACACAGCCTTCACTGTCACCAGAGGCGATGGAGTTACCACAGCACACACGATTCCATACGGTTCTGAGACTTTATTTTCTCCATCAAGTTTTACTCATCTTTAGTCACTAATAAAATACCCACTTTGAAAGAAGTTGCATAACCATAAAAATGCTTAATATCAAGAAAGATGAATTAAGTTTTAACTCAGTGAAAACTAAAGTTCAATCAGGGATGGAGGTTTGCCAGCCCAGCCTCTGTTGGAGCAGCAATGATGACTAGGAAGAAATGATGATCATTGTGTGGATGGGACTTATTGCTGCTCAGGGCAGGGCAGCACTCATCACCTGTTTACACTGTGCTCACAGGTGATGGACACATAGTGACAGTTAGATGTAGGAAGAGAAGTCATCAGTTCTTGAGGCCACAGTGGGAAAAGGAGAAAACAGAATGAATTTTGTTAGCTCAGTCCAGCTGTCTTATTCTGTAAAAGAAAAGATTAAGAAAGAAATTCATATTCATCTGCCGGGCGGTGGTGGCACACGCCTTTAATCCCAGCACTCGGGAGGCAGAGGCAGACGGATCTCTGTGAGTTCGAGGCCAGCCTGGGCTACCAAGTGAGTTCGCAAAGCTACACAGAGAAACCCTGTCTCAAAAAACCAAAAAAAAAAGAAAGAAAGAAATTCAGATCAGTGTCTTAAATGATGACATTGTGAACAGCTCAGCACAGTCAAACTGTCCCAATCCCAGGAGTGCCCATGCCAGAGGGTTGTATCCTCTGACCTCTCCCTTTCTCACATCAGGCCCTTTGGGTTGCCACTTTTTAAAGCTGTAAGTGTAGGCTGGACATCCTAGAAACTTTACCTCCTTGTGGAAAGTGATACAAGAGCAGATCAAAGATCTGAAGATGGAACTAATGAGGAGGTATGGGCTTGCTGANAACCTCCATGGGCTCCTGTATATACTGCCACAGATGTCTCAAGGATGAGCACACAGTATAATGACTGGCAGGTCTGAACATAGCTATCTCACTATTTACCCCTGGGAATAATCACTTTTCTTAGAGCTCATGGAAGCATCAGAATCTAGAAGAACCTTCTCTCAAGGAAGGTTCCAGAACTCAGAATGCAGATCCAGAGAAAGATGAGGAAACATGACAGTAGATTATACATGAAGAGGACTAACTGGACTCCTGCATGTCTGTTCTAAGTAGGAACCTTTCCATCTGACCTCTAATAGATGAGGATCAGGTCTCTGCCTCCTCTATCATTGCAGTGATGAATCTGTTCATTATTTCCTTTATGCTTCACAATGGAGTTAATGTCAGCACATCAGCACAAGACTCAATAAGCAATTGTGTGGATGAATCTTTGCTCACATGTGGCAGGGCATACTCTCAGCTGGACTTGATATTCCCACAGAGACATGAACTCAGACCCTGCCCTTTCCTTACCTTTATCCTCCTCTTCCATTTCAGTAAAGTCACCACAGCTCCCATAAGCACAGCTCCAAGAACCAGGCCAGTAGCAATTAGCATGATGGGGACAGAAGACGGAGGAGGCTCTGACAGAAGAATGGAAGGAGCAGTGAGGCCTCTGACCTCCAGCTATTAGTCATGACCCTAGTCCAGTTTGGCCAAAGGACTCTCACTCATTGTGATAAGCTCAGTGATCACTCCTTACCCCATCTCACAGTAATGGGCTCAGGCAGCCCCTCATGATTCACACGACATGTGTATCTCTGCTCCTCCCCAGAAGGCACCACCACCGCTGCCCACTTCTGGAAGCTTCCATCTCCTGCAGGCCTGGTCTTAATTACATCCATGTCCAGAGTCTGGTTACTCCCATCTCTCTGCCAGGTTATGTTGATTTTAGCATGATAGAATTTCATGGCCCAGCACCTTAGAGTGATATTCCCATCATCTCTGACCTTGTGCGTCACATGTATTTTCGGGGTGTCTGAAGGGAATAAATTGGAAAATTCAGGCTTTTTCATTCTCCATGAAGATCCATCACTGTGCATGTAACCTTGTTTTGAATGAATGGGACAATGGCTAGAAGGAGAGATGCAGACCCCACTCATCAGCCTAATCTCAGGATAAAGATGGGGTAATCTATTCCTTGGAAAGATTCAGAATCAGCATGAGTCAAACAGAGCAGGAGACTTCTTGTAATATGGACTTCTGGTTCTGACTGGTTGGAAATTGAGACTCAGCAACAATGGGCTCAGACCTCCAAAGTACATGGATAGTGAACAGGCATGACAGAGATCATGGTTCACAAAGCAAGTGGAAGGGAACTGCTGCTTAATTGACAGACTGAACTATCCTAAGAGAATGCTTAGCCCTCTGGAGAGTCCCTCTTATTGAATTAGAAAACCCATGACAACCTCTCCCCTTTATGCAAGACTGAGTTAGTATTCCATCTTCTCCCTGTTGAGGAGGAACCCTCAGGGGACAGGGGCTCCAGTCTCAGTGTAGATGCAGCAGTTTCTTTCCTTACCTGTTCTCAGCAAAATCTCCTTCCCATGGTGCAACTTTAGGAGGAGAAACTGCACACATTTACACTCCAGTAAAGTCTTCACAGATTTTGCAAAACCTGACTTATTCCACTCTTTTCTCAGGAACATAGCAGCCTGGCCAACTGCCGTCCAAATGCTCTGGTTTGTATTCAGCACAAGGATATTATTGCGATCGAAAAATAATCTGTATTTTCCATGTCTGTAGTACCCTCCAGGCAGCACATCACAGGCCATCCAGATCTGGATTGTGTGGTATCCTGTTCAAGCCCCAACTCTCAGCCACTCTCACTGGGCCAGGTCCCTTGGTGCCCTCCTCTGGTTCAGTCCCTCCCACTTGGCCTTTGTAAACGGCCACATTTAGCTTAAATTGTACAAAATATCAGGTCAGTATCCCAAGGCTCTCTGTAGCCTATTCTACATGGGTCGCATTTTACTGGGGTACGTCTTGTATATGGGGAACTGGAGCAAACCCATGGGGAGGTTTAAATTTGGGATTTCTGATTCGGGTTCACTCACCACTTTCCCTCTGATTAGAGATGTGAAGCATTTGTTTCAGTGCATCCTTGTAGAGGTCCATTAGGCTCAGGATGTCCTGTGTCCTCTTCTCCCAATACTCTGGCTCCTCCTGATCCATCCATGGTGCACAGTGCTCCAGTCTTGGAGTCCCTGCTCTGCTGTTGAATCTCTCAACATGAATGTCATCCAAGTAGACATTAAATANGAATTGGGGCTCCAGGAGGTGAGGCCCGGTGAGGAGAGTTTGCGAAAAGCTCAGAGAGTGTGAACCTAGGTGCAGTGG
>LZPO01045988.1:0-18590 GCA_001675575.1 Neotoma lepida | reverse complement strand
CCCCCCAACCCTTCCTTACGTTTGCTGAGCTCCCATTCCTGCGTTTTAGAGAGAACTGGGGCTGCTCTCTACAGGGAGTCTAGCAGGTAGCCCTCAGCTCATGGGGCACACTCTGGAAAGATAGTGCTCAAGTATTCCCATGATCCCTCACAAGAAGACTGGTAGAAAGGAGCAAGCCTGGCCTGCTCATTCCATCTCTAGCACCCACCATCACTATCCTCCGAAATGTGCCTGCAGCCAGTAGGGCCTGGACTAGAGCTGAGATTATTTAGGGACCATACCCATAAACCTCCAAAACTGTGAGTTACATGTTCTGTTTCTTTAGAAAGTTGGTTTCTTCAGGTGTTTTGTTACAGTTACATAAGATTGACTAACATACTAGATATTCTTGCAGCTGGGCATGATCATGTGACCTAGCTCCACCAGTCAGACCTATCTTCCTGGTGGTTGACTTTGAATTAAAACAAGGAAGGAAGGACTCTGGGAAGCTGCACTTTGTCTGGAGCTGTAGTGGTTGAGTGAAGACTGCTTCTTGGTCAACAGGTAGCAGCTGCCAAGCAATAGCCTAACAACTTGTTTGCATAGTGTTATCTTGACTTTCTTTAATGACTAGTAAGCCTCAGCATAGTTCCTTCAGTGACTCTGTAAGTACATGTTTATCCATTTGACAAATAACTCTCCCTGTCCCAGCAGCCAGAGTCCATCTCTGTGTTAACAACCAGGAACCAGTTCATTGGGTTACACGCCCTTTGGTCGGTGTTGCCAAAAGCTTCTCTCAGAGAAAAAGCTGCCTTCTTACAATTCTCCAAAGATGGAGAATTAATCTTCATCTCCAACCCTCTAATACAAATCCAGCAATCATGCCTGACACTTCTAGTCCCATTCTCTTACAATCGTTTTTTTCTTTTGATCCCTGAAAAGATAATTTAACTAACTGAACTTTATTTTATCATTTATTCATATTAGAATTCATCCCTCAGAGCAGCTTCTGCTTCTGGCCCACCATTCAGCTGTCACTGGCATTTAGGACCAGGTGACAACATTGTGAGAACAGCCTCATTGGCAGGCTTTGCAGCCTCGTTGGTTGTCAGCTTGATTGGATCCGGAATCAACTAAGAGACTTGGGTGGATTGGTGAAGGTATTCCTGGAAAGATTAACCAAGAAGGGAAGACTTTCCTGGAGAAGGCAGTATCTTCCTGATGTGGCCCAGATGTAAGGAAGCCCCAGGAAAAAGCCTTGCTTTTTGTCTGCCTGCCTTCATTCTGGGATGCTGAGGGCATCTACTCTGTTTCTGCCATGACTGTCATCCTTTGCTGACACTGGAGCTCAGCTTCTTCAGCCTTTCAATATGGAATGAAGGCTAGTGGCTCCCCAGGGGTTCTCCTGGCCTTCATCTCCAGACTGAGACAGGTAAAGCACAGCCTCATTGACCGAGTCACTTCTAGGGTGGGAGCCCCTTCAGCATGCTAATGATCATGTGACATTAGATTAGCCAAATAAGCTAATCTAATAAATCCCCCCTTGTAATATATATTCTTTCTACCATTCTGTCCCTCTGAGACCCCTTACTAATGCATTCACTTTATAGGGTAAAGGAAAAATGAGTGCTGACTACTCTGTGAGGCTCCATTAGTGGATGTCATACACAATGCAGTCACTGGCTCCTGTGATTGTGAGGAAGAGCCCTGATGGGTGGAGGAGGAGAAGGAATTGTTGCTTCATGGTATATCTCAAGCTCTCCTGCCCATGCCTCATTGATGGTTGGGCCATAAAACGCATGGGTTGAAACTTCATGAAACAGTTCTAGGGAACCAGGCTTTCATGATAAACAGTAGTAGACCTTATGGTTGATTTATACCAAAGTACCTCTATTCCAGTGCTAAAGTGAGTCACCAATTTGTCCCCCAAATGTTTAATATATTTGCAAGTACTCCACACATGGCCCTGACCCCAGCTGAGGAAGCTAACAGGGAAACCTTGTGACCCGTCTCCAAAAGTCTTGGTACTTTCTTTCATTGGAGTGTTCAGAAGTATTTGCAATGGTAAAAGCTTGGAGCTTGGAGAAAGCCCAGTGACATAAGGCTTTGATTTTTCAGTAGTTCATCCACATGAAGCATTGGCAAGCATCTGTAATCTCCATGATTCGAGGTAATAGTTTTCTCAGAGGTTTAACCTCTGAGTGATGACCTGGTACACAAATGTCCTAAAACTCCAAAACTTGTCTCACTGAGAGAAATATTTTGATGCTTGTATGAGTGTTTACCTACATGTATGTATGTGCAACATGTAAGGACAGTGCCCACAGAAGCCAGAGGAGGCACCAGGTCACCAGGAACTGGAGTTACAGTTGGTTGTAAGCTGCCATGCAGGTTCTGGGAACTGAACCCAGGTCCTCAGCAAGAGCAGTTGGTGTTCAAAACACTGAGCAGTCGCTCCAGCCCCCAATTTCTTGGGAGATGGCATGAGACTGTTCTTTTAACGTTGTATCCTGAACAGCTATGCCAACACCATATCTTTAGAAGACATTCAACACATGCTTGTGACTAAATGAGTAGGTGTATGGATGCATGAAGAGACAGAGAGAAGGATAGCAATGGAGGGAACAAGATCAAATGTCATGAACAAAATAGCCCTTGTGGACTAGGATGTACGAGTTTCTGTAGCCAAGGTCACGCAATGTCTCATGAACAATCTTTGATCTGTCAGAAAGGTCATTAGTCGAGAAGACAAAATAGCTAATATTCGAAGATCTGCCTTTATACTGCACTCTGTTCAAAGCTGTTCATCTCATCTCCAGTATTTCCATTGTTCTATTTATAAAACAATGGAGATAAATTACCCAATATCTTAGAATTCATCCAACATTAATGTCCTGAGATTGGATTAACGATTACAGCAGAAAATGCAAACTGACAGAAAGGACAGTGTTAGAAATTAATACCAGCATTTAAGTTTTCATTCGTGCATTTTTAATAACTTTGATATAGGCTTACATTAAAAAATTTAGTTTGCTTTTGAAATCTAATAATTAATGGAGCCAGTTGTAGCACATGCCTGGAATCCCAGAATCCAGAGGGCGGAGAAAGGAGACTTGGCCTGAGTTTGAGACTGCCTGGGCTACACAGTGAGTATGCATTTAACTTGCGATTCATTCCTCGGATATTTACTCAAGACAAGTGAAATAAAACCCCATACAAAATGTGTGTGTTAAAGTCCCAGAATGATCATAATATCAAGAAATTGTCAAGAGACCAAACATCTATCAGTAAGTGAATACTTGACTAAAACAAGATATGTCTGTATGATGGACTACTCAGCAAAACAGCCATTCATGGTCATTTGAGCCTAAGAGCAGCTTATTTATTCCTTTATTTATTTGGAACATGAAGACCCCATGTTCTAAAGCTTTCTTTTCCTCTTCCTCCCCCTCTCTCTTTCTTTCTGTTTCTTTTTAAAGATAAGGCCTTGCCATGTAGCCCAGGCTGGCCGAGAACTCACTGTATATCCCAAGATGGTCTTGAACTGGGATCAATTTTCTTGCCTCAGTTTTCTGAGTGCTGAGATTATAGACATGTGAGATGATACCTGACTTAAAATATCTTAAACAGAAAAGTTTACATCTTAAGAAATAATTCCTGTCTCTCTCACTTTCCTTTCTTTCCTCCTTGCTTAACCTCTTCCTCGCATATTTTTCAGATGTACAAATGACCAACCCTCAATTAATTTCACTCAATTACTTGAGTAATTTTACTAATTAATTCCATTAATTAACAGAGGGAGGGGTTCTGAAATCAGAATAGCCAGACTTGAACATCAACTCCACTATTTCCTATCTGTGTGAGTGGGAGAATTTTAAATCCTCTCATCTCTCTCTTCCAGTAAACAGAGATGGAAATGGTACCTGTCTTTGGAGAGTAGCTGTGAGGATTAAATTAGCTCATGAAAACCCCTCCCCACAGTTTCCAGTACAGGAAGATCATAGAAGGCACTGCTTTTAAGCTCCTGACCAGAATGTCACACATCACTGTACTGTTTAGAAAAAATGATCATTAAAATTATCATAATTTCTACTTACTTGGTTGCTGCTATGTGCCAGACACTCCTCAAATCAAATTCTATTTGATCTCAAAATACTTTGGTCTAATGAGTATTATCTACTTTCCCAGTGGGAAAACTTAGAATCAGGGAGGTCAAACATTTGCATAAGGTCATACTCATTTGCATAATGAGTAAATGACTGAGCTCAAATTAAATCTGAATCTTTCGAACTTGAAAATGTATCCATCCGTTCTTTCTATACTCCGTCTCTCCAAGTAGAATTGTAGTCTGCAGTCAAGAAATACTCCATATATTTAGCACAAATGATCTTAGCTCATACAAATGAACTCTTTCCATTCAGCCTTTGAAAGTTTGCATAGTGTTAGCACCCCTCCTCTGCATACACACACACACCAATACTGTCACCACAAGCTCACAAGGTTACTTCTGAGTTAAAGGTCAAATCCATGTCCACACATGCAAATTTCCTACCTGGCAAACACTAATGACCCAAACACTCCGAAGTACTATGTTTCCTGGTGGTGTAGTTAGAGTCTGAATGTTGTAGAGATAAAGTTAGGGAAGGTCACACTGATGGCTGCTATAATCAGAGTGCAGTTCAGGAATCCACAACAGGGACTTGGGCTGAAGGAGATTGATTCTTCTTATGACCTCTTAATTGACTTGCTGTCCTTTAGCATAAATTATTTTTATATTTTTTAGAAACCAAAAGTGTGGTTTATGAAAGGAATGGATATTGTAATATAAAGTCAGATTTGAGTCAGGAGGGTTAGGATGGCTTTAAAATATCTAAATATGATCATCAGTGTGTCTCTATAAAAGCAAGTGATAGTTCACTCTGATAGGCCTGTCATAGAGGAGAGGGTGCCTGAGCTGATACATTAAAAATAAGTAGCTAATTAATGTTAGAGATGAGGTACAAATTTCATTATATAGCAACATAAAGGTTCTCTCTGAATATTAAAGTGTTGAACTTCCTGCTATGTAAATCTGGCCTCTTTCCTAATGGAGGAAGCAGGAGCTTTGAGAAGGCAGCAAGGACATTTGAGCCTAACTGGACTGGACCATTATCAGTTTATCACTGGACCATTATCAGTTTATCATTTTGGCTGATGAAAAATGAAATATGGGTGAGAGGAAGAAGTCACAGGGCATCGAAGGGTGATCCTATCAGCATGTGTGTAAACCAAGACACTCTGGAACCGTTCCATGACAAGAATAATTGTAATTAACAATAGCACAGCAAAAAAATAGACCCTAGGATATAGATCATCTAGAAGAAATATCCTACCTTTCTTTAAAAGAAGTCATCAGAAGACCCTAGCTAAGCAGACACCAGTCCTGGCTCTCTGGACATTTGTCCAGAGTCGCTCATGAGCATAAGCCTGAGACTTTGTTCTAGCTTGTCTGAAAGAGCTTAATATACAGTGATTTCTCACAAACAAGGAGAGAAGTTGTACATGGAATATCTGAGTCCTCACCAAACCATCAAGGAGAATGTTAGGGTTAGGATTAGGGTGAGGGTGAGGGTTTGAATGGACTTTGAAGAGTCGATTGGGTCATGAGGAGGAAACATCCAGGAATGGGATTAGCACCTTTAGAGGAGAATCCAGAGGCTCTCTCACTCTTCTTGCTGTTGAGAACATGCTGAGAAGCTGACCAATCATGAACTAGGAAGGCAGCTTCACTAGATGTGAATCTAGTAACATGTTGCCCTTGGACTTTCTGACATCTTAGAACTATGAACAATGTACAATGTAACTGTTCTGCGGAAGTAGCTCAGTCTGACTAGGATTGGAAGGAAATTCCACATCATGATGTAGTGCAGGTACAGAAAGCACCCTAGGCGGGGAACTCTAAGAACCGGAAGAAACAGCTCTGCTCCGAGTCCTCACTGCTCTGGTGCTGAATCGGACAGCTCCTCACTCTGATTCTGCCCCTCTTCCAATGCTCTCACCCCATCCCACTAAGAGAGTAACTGAATTCTACTTCTTTGTCACTCTTCTGAAATGCGTCCAACCTCCTTTCTCACTCACTCTTATCCTCCAAAGTAATCCAAACAAGATCCATTGAAATGTTTCTGAGGCACCAGAGCAGGGGGAAAAGACAGGAGAAAACTCTAGTCCCGTGAGATAAGGGCACACTAGAGAGAGAGAGACTATATACGGTTCTGGAAGCACATCGAAGCCCTTACTCAGCACCAGAAGCTCAGGAGGACCCTAAACCACGTCCTAGAAGACTGGCAGGCTATAGTCAGGATAAAGAACTGATGAGAACCCTGGGTGGAAGGCAAGAATATTCCTCTTAAGAAGCAGCAGCATGTCCCTTGCAAACTAAAGTGTCTGGTGTATCCCTGATGTGGTACCATGATTATCCCAGTAAATAGGCACCCACGATCCACACTTCAGAGTTTTATACCTAAGTTATTTTTGTGAAGGGGCACCTATTCATTCGCTTACTTAAAATTTTTATGGAACATGGTAATACGTGGTAGGCACCATGCTCAGTGCTAAATAAAAGGGACATTTTTACGTCATGATCAGTAGAAGAAACCATGCCAAAATCTATAAATAAACATGCTTTCAATGATTTCAAATGAGTGAAGGAAATTTAAAAGTGAAGAAAAAGGAAAGAGAGGTAAGAAGAGCTATTATTGGAAGGAAAGTGTGAGAATTTTCTAGGTGTGAAAATAGACATTGAAATAGGCGAAGGGGGGAGGCAGAGTAGACAGGACTCAGGTTTTTTCCCCTTAGTTAAAAGGAGCAGCTGAATTGAGAGTTCTGTTGAGAGAGTACTTCATGTGTTCAGAATGCAAGGCAGTGGGATAGCATGTGGTTTTAAGGATGGCATAGAAATAAAACATGAACAGGCTTCAAGAATTCTAGTTCAGTTAGAGAGCCAAGGGCTTACATCAGCATTTTGTGGTCATGCTAGCACATGCTTTGAATTAAAATCTAAAACACGTGGAAGACATAAATGTTGGGATTAACCTAGCACCTAGGCAACTCTAACATTTCTCAAGTTGTCTGTAATGTAATATAAAATGTTAGGCATCTAGTTAAATGCCACCTCCATGCTAAAAGCTAGATTCCCATCCCTCACCCTTTAGACCATACATTTTTTAAAGACTCCAATAGATTGTGTTTCATGCTTCTTGACTCATTGAACTATCTTCTCCTATCTTTCACAATATGGAAACTATTCAGGTAATCATAGAATGGAAATCTGGCCCCAAAGAACAGTTTATGATGTTCTCCTGGGGGAGCAGGACAAGCAGTATGAACTCATGACAAGTAGTGTGAACTCATGACAATCAGTGTGAACTCATGACAAGCAGTGTGAACTCATGACAAGCAGTGTGAACTCACTTGAAGAGTTTTCACATCAAGAAGTGAGATCAAAGACCGGGTCTTGGATCTGCCTTCTTTTCTTTCCTCAATGTTTACATTAAAGAGAGTGATTGAACACACAGAGTTTTTGCTACAGACAGGGAAAGTCCTTCCCTTCTTGACTCCAATCTGTGCAGATGGAACTACCTAACCTGCTCAGAAAACCAAACAGATGAAACCCCTGTCATCTGAAGATGCAAGACCAAGAGCTGGTGCCAACATCTCCCCCAGCAGTGGGATAGACCATCTGTCTTTAATATCCTCAGAAATCTGTTCCCTTCTTCATCACCATCTCAGGGGTACGTCAACACCTGGGTACAGAGCACTGGCTCACATAAAGGAAAGGTTCAGGATGTGTTATAGCTTCAGGACTGGCCTGTGCCTGGAAACAGCTATCAGCATCCTAAGTCATCTCAAACTGCACACTCTAGGTAGAGCACCAGTGAGGGTTTCCTTGTTTAATCTTCGTCCATCTGAACTTTGCTTTAGTTTTCCTTCAAAATGTACACATAGGAAGCTGAAAAGGAGCCTGGCATGGTGGCATGTGTCTGCAATGCCAGCACTTAGGAGATGGAGGAAGAAAAACCATGAGTTCTAGGCATGTTGACTGGACTTAGTGATATCCTGTCTCAAAAAGAAAGCTATGAAATTTTGACTGTCAGAGAAATGGCTTACCAAGGGTGATGCATTTCCAGGCACAGAGAAGGTGGGAAAATTCATGTCATCTATGATGCTCTGCTTCTCCATAGGACACCCCAAAACAATGAGGCCAAACATCCACAGAGGGAGACTAATGAAACTGAGCTAATAATGTCCCAGCTTATAATTAAGTTATCTGAGACACAGTCACAGTGATAGAAATTGCATATACCTTTCTTTTCCCAGAGGGAATTGTTGCCTCTCTGTATCATTTTGTCTGAATTTTTAATGAGCATATATTCATAATTTCTTACATAATTTAAACTGTATGCTCTTACAACATGTTTTTGCATAGGAAACACCTACATCTTAGCAGAAAAATGGGAAACAAATGGCCTTTCTTTTCTGCCTTTTTCTTCAGTCAGCAAGAGTAACAATTTCCTGTGGGACCTTTGGCAAAACAAATCACCCTCCATGCTTGGTTTTGATTGGTAGAAATACTTAGTATGCGGAGTGGGGATGAACAGAAATGCCAGGTCACCTGCGAGCAGTGTTCAGTATCTGTAGGTGATGTGAGGTCACCCTGTGTGATATGTCAGGAAGCAGCTGGCCTGGCAGCCCCAGTATTATGTTTCCTGAGTGTCAGCATCTCCAATCTAGACTCAGGAAGCAGCAGATGAGAGCAGGATCCTTAAGCAGTTTCTATATCCTGAGCTGAAATGAAATGGCCACTAAAAACCAGAGCTGAAGACATCACAAAGGGACACACCAAAGTCACTAGCAAAGCTAGCAAAAAGCAATCTACCTCTGCATCATAGCACAAAGATAACCTGCTCCTGTGTGGATCCGAACGGATGCCAACGTTCTGTCTCCCACGTGGCTCCCATATGATTCCCACAGCTGTGGCAGATGGTGGTTCCTCAAGTGAGAAAACCGAGACCCATAAAATGAAACAAGTTCTCACAACAGACACAGTGGGGGCTTTGGGGCTGATGTGCTGGCTAGTTTTATGTCAACTTGACACAAGCTAGTGTCATCTGAAAGGAGGGAGTCTCAGTTGAGAAACTTCCTCCATAAGATAGGGCTGCAGGCAAGCCTGTAGGGCATTTTCTTAATCAGTGATTGATGGAAGAAGCCCAGTGAGTTGTGGATGGTGCCACCCCTGGGCTGATGGTCCTGGGTGCTGTAAGAAAGTAGGCTGAGCAAGCCATTGGGGAGCAAGCCAGTAAGCAGTATTCCTCCACGGCCTCTGCATCAGCTCCTGCCTCCAGGTTCCTGCCCTGTATGAGTTCCTATCATGACTTTCCTCAGTGATGGATCTTTACCTGGAAGGGTAGATGGAATAATCTCTTTCTTCCCCAAGTTGCTTTTGGTCATGGAGTTTCACTATAGCAATAGTAACCCTAATTAAAACAGCTGGTCATCCCCTATGCAACTTCTGGACACGGCTGTCATGTGCCCTGATAGGCAGACCACCAGCCTCAAGCAGGCATTAAAGATACCAAAGAGCCTGATTCTGGCAGGCCCTGTGTGATGTCATTCCTTTCAGGCCTATTCAAGAGTCTATTAGTAACATCTACATGTTGACATCCATGGTCCAGGACAATAAGACCCAAATGCCCACACATCACAGGTATGTATGTATCTCATTCTTCTCTGGTGAGCTTGGCAAATATCTACAAAGTTATGTTCTTAAGATTCTTTCTTTCCTTCTTCTTCTCCTCCTCCTTGATCTACCCCACCTCCCCTTACGCACCTCCTCTCCCCACCCTCATTTTCCTTCTCTCCCTTCTTCCCTTACAGTAATTGTAATTTTAGAGTTTCTCTTCTTTCATAAAAAGTCAATTGTCCATATCAAAGCATAGCTTTTCAAATAATATTACAAAGTTAAAAATTATCTAAGTAATTTACAAACATAAGCCAAGTGACAAGAGGAACTGAAGACAGCCCAGAGAATGAAAGCCAGCCAAATGGAGGTGGCTTTCCAAATTGGCAATAGTCCTGGCTTTCTACACTAGCCACTATCTCTCTATGATCGTGGTGATGATGGAGGCTGATAGTACTTCTGCTCATACTGGCAGTCTGTTCTCACTGTTTGCATCCAAAGAGACACTGACATTAGGGTGTCCAGGAGCCAGGCATAGCAGTGCACACCTGTAACTCTAGCACCTTAGAGGCTTAGGAAGGAGGATCCTGTGTTTAAGATCAGCCTTGGCTACATAGAAGGACACTTTAAAAAGACAATGGCCAGGGGCTGGAGATATGGCTCAGCAGTTAAGAGCACTGACTCCTCTTCCAGAGGTCCTGGGTTCAATTCCCAGCACCCACATGGCAGTTCACAGCTGTCTGTAACTCCAGTTCCAGGGGACCTGACACTCTCACACAGACATGCATGCAGGCAAAACACCAGTGCATATAAAATAAAAATAAATAAATTGTTGTTTTTAAAAATAGATGATGGCCACAGAGATTCAATAACATTCTGAGTGCAGAACATTGTCCCTGTACCTGGCTCTCCCTTAGCCCTTATTTTCTAGTCATGTGGACTTGGTTAGTGCATCAATGTTTAGAATAATGTAGCCATATGTAGATGCCCCCATGTTCTTTTTTAGTCACAGCACAGATGATGAACCCTGATCCCCAGGAGGACTTCACCATGATGGAAAGATTAAATGGCACTGGTCAGGGTTCAATGCACAGGGAACTGCAAGGTCATTACAGGAAATTCAGGTTCGCAAAGAGCAAAACCAGAACAGGAAATGATCTTGGACGAATAGGGCATTTTCATTTTAAAGTATTTGGCTCTTATTTTTCAAATAAAAACAATAATAATTTATCTAAAAGTGATGGAAAGGCAAGGAATACGCAAGTGATTTGTGTGCGTTGTTCACAGTGGGGGTGGAGTGTGGGTAAGGGCGGTGAACACTGAGCACTGGGGAAGAGCATGTGTGGCTGCTTTTACAATGAGGTATTTGTTCATTCCCTAGACATGTTTTTACCGAGTCCCAGATTCCCGCTAAGCTAGATTGGCATAAATATTATTTTTTAAAAAAATAAAGAGGCTGAAGGGCAGTAATTTAACAGGTTGTTGTAGGGTGGGGGACATCTTTAAATGACAGTGGTTTAAGAAGGCCACATGCAGAGGCAGGGTGTCCAGTTTAGAGCTGAATGATGAAAACGAGCATTTTCAGAGCTGAACAAAGAACACTTTAGACAGTGAAAATAGAAAATCCAGAAGCTCTGAAGTTAGGCAAGGGCTTGCCATGCTTGAACAGAAAGGAGCCCAATATGGCCAGATCCACGCTGCAGACTACCAAGATTTTGCCAGGAAAGATCTGGAGGCAATTCACAGATGCCATGAAATTTTAAAGAGGTGTCGCACAGCACTCGGGAAGAGGGAGATGTGTCTTGTCAGTCATTAACAATGGGATCTGTGATTTGCTCCCTTCCAGAGACGGCAGCATGATGAATGTCCTCATCTTGAATGCAGCACTAGACATTGTCTCCTTGGACCCATATTGATCACTGCTAAATCAGCACAGGCTTTTGCGCAAATCAAAATCCCACCACCTGCAAGAAGAAAGTAGATGATGGAACTTTCATCCACAGCTCTAAGACTCAGGTGGTCCTTCTGGTTCCTGAAATACTCTTCTTCTATCACACAGGTGCCTCAGTTGCTGTTTTTGCTTCGTGAAATGGAAGAATAATTAAATCCAGCTCAAATGGGAGATTGTGGAGGGTTTCTGTGAAGGTTATTATAAACCCCTTTGGAATTAAATAAACCTATTAACAAATATTTAATTTCTTTCTACTATACTAGGCACTGTGAAAATGAGGAGAGGGAGACAGAGAGAGAGAGAGAGAGAGAGAGAGAGAGAGAGAGAGCTTCTTTTCTGAGGAATTTACAAACTGTAGAGAAAAGACAAATCAACAGTAGAAATTCAGGATAATGTAATGAAAGAAAAATCTCACTGCTTAGGCTACTGTAAGAATCCAAGATAAGAAAGCATCTATGTGTCAGGGCCGATGGTAATCGCACAGTGAGCATACTGTTCAATATATGGAACATGGAAGGTAATAAACATGTCAAGCAGAAAAATGAGGTAGATATGTGCTATGATTTAAAAGTAGGGGATCTCGAGGCAAGAGAGCCAGCATGGCCTTCTGTGTGGGTGGCAATGGGCAGAAGGCCAGTGTGTCGTGGGATATCACACCAGGGATAGAAGCACTCAAACAGATCACTTCCCGGACGTTTTAAACTTACCAAAGAAGCAGTTTTATGGTCCTAAGAAAGCAAGCACAAATAACTATTTTTCAGAAATATCACTCTGCTAACTATATTCCAGAGAAAAGAGACAAAGACGAAGCTGTAAAAACAAATAATTCATATGTAGCTGCACTAGGCCTTGTGCAGCAAGAACAGTGAGGGCGAGAAGATAACGTGTGGAGTACTGGGCTGCACTGATGTGGTCCATGACTCCTCCCTGGGCTCACACGTGCCTAGCACATCCCTGCCTGGGGTGTCTGCTCTCTGTATTGTTCTTCCCCAGATATCCACAGAGCTCACTCCCTGGCCACCTTCACACACACTGCCTGCTCACTGAGTCTTACTGGAATGCCCTGTAAGGAGCGGCAGCCTTCCCGGCACACCTGCTTCCACTCCACCTCACCAGGCTTCATCCCTCACACACCCATCTGCGTACTTAATTTGCTTACCTTTACTTGTTGTGTTCCTTTGTTTGAGTTTGGACGAAGTGAGGTAGTTTTTACTACTTTGTTCACTTGTTTTTTTTTTTTCAACTCTGGTGCCCGAAAATGTAATAACAACTGATAAGTAGATTTTGGTTGAATCAGTTGGTCCCAAGTGTGTGTATCCTTTGGCCTTTGGTCTCAGCATGTAGCAAGGCTGTCCTGCAGCTCACAGAGCCTCTGCCTCATCACCACACCCAGTGAGTCGATAATGTTAGACAAGACCCTGAGACATCACAAATCTGAAGGGACCTCTGACTACCATCTCTGGGATGAATTAAGTATGCAGCTCTGCTTGGATCACTGACCAGACATTCATTTTTGAAAACAACTCCAAATGTTTGGCTTCTTGCTCTAGGTTGTTTGTTTCAGTTTTTGAGGGCTAAGACTTTTTGTGAATGAAAAGGCACCCAGCGCTTCATTTAATGGTGTCAACTCAACTCCACGTATGGGAAAGAGACAGACTTCCTGCCTCTTAATCACAAAATCGGAACCGTGCTGCATGTACTCCTGGGGAACTGGAGATGCTGAGTGCTTGCTGCCCAGAGTTATAGAGAACAGAACACAGTGTCGATGTGTTGGGAGAGGGTTTCCACTAGCCAGTCTGTGCCACCTATTGGTTGACAGGGCACTTAGAAAAAAATAAAAAGTAAATTTTATTGGTCTGGTTTCAATATCGGCAATCATGGGCTCTAGGCTGAGCCCTGCTTTGATTTAGAACAAGAAATCTTTTTTTTTTAATTTTGTTTCCTACATACATGCAATATGTTGTGTATATATCCATATCTTGTTATCTCTGCTACCCCCTGCCCTTTTCCTCTGAATCCCTTCTCCTTCCAAACTAGTCCTTTGGTGGCTGCACTATCAAAGAAAATGACACCCATCAATGGCTCCTCAGGAAGGCTGGGGCCTTGTGGCACCTCTCCTACTCATGATGGAATGTCAAAGAGCCCAGTCTTGTGCAGTGTCCATAGCTGCTTTGTGTTCATGAATGCAGTGGCCATGCCATGTCGTGTCTGGATGCCAGCATACTCCTCTCCGTCTTCTTTCTCTTAAATTTGTTGTACCCCCACTTCTGAGATGTTACTTGGGGGTGTGGTGTGTTGCAGACATCCCATTTAGGATTAAGTGTTCAACAATCACTTTTCTCAATGACTTTCACCACCTGTGAGACTCTGTATGCACTGTTGCCTTCTGCAGAGAGCACCTTCTCTAACCCAAGCTGAAGAAGCATAAGTCTATAGCTATAAATAGATATTTAGAAAGTAGTTTGACCATGTCCATCTAGGGAAATAACAGTAGTATGTTCCCTCTTTGGGCTTATGCCCTCCATGCTTTTCTCTCCCCATGTTTATAGTACCAGATTAGTGTTCCCTCCTTTGGAAAAGGCTTCCAATCCAATAACAAAGTGATTATTCCCCAAACAGTCACTGCACCAGTGGGCATATTTATCTGGCAGATTGGTATTCTGTAGCACACATGGTCCACAGCTGAGTTTTCTCTCCCTGCAGCCTGCATAATGCCTTGAAGCACTATGAATACTAGCCAGAGGGAAGAAGTTTTCAACTCAGTTCCAGCTTGATTTCTCCATGTTCTGTAACCATAGGGGTCTTACCATCTCATTCTGGCTGGGAACCAAGAACAATGATGTCTTAGTTACTTTTCTATAGCTGTGACAAAACACCATGACCAAGGCCACTTATAAAAGAAAATATTTAATCAGGGCCTCATGATCCCAAAGGATTAGAGTCCTTGACCATCATAGTGGAGATTGTGGCAGCAGGCAAGCAAGCATGGTGCTGAAGAAGTAGCTGAGAGCTCGCATCTGATTCACAAAGCATGAGGCAGAGACAGAGATAACTTGGGATCAGTGTGGGCCTTTGAAACCTCAAAGCCCACCCCCAGTGACACCTCTTCCAACAAGGCCACACCTCCTAATCCTTCCCAAACAGTTCCACCAACTAGAGATCAAGCACTCAAATATATGAGGAGCCTGTAGGACCCATTCTCATGCAAACCACCGTAAATGGCAATGGCCTGTACAGAGGAAGAATTCTTAAAAAGCAGAAGTTGAAAGGATAAAACTGTTTTAAGTAACAACAATGCCTTCCAGAACAATACTCATAAATCTTCTTAGGAATACAAAAATATCCCATATCAAATATATATAGATCCAATAAAAAATATCATACATGAAAAGAAGTAATAAGATTTGCATGAAAAGAAAAAACAATTAAAACTGACTGAATAAAATAAAAAGGTTGAGAAAATTTCCCAAAAGGCCCAAATTGAACACTAGAAAAGAACACAGTGCTGTGGAACATGGAAAATATATTAGACAAGATGAAAGAAAAAATAAACATTCCAGAGGAAAAGATAATGAATGTAAAGACGCAACAGGAATATCTGAAAATAAAACCAAAGGAAACAAAGAGAATTGACTACAATGAGCACAGCATGAAGGAGAGACCGTGGACCTGCTTAGTCAGCCTAGTACACAGGTAATTAAAGTCACTGGTAGGCAGGAAGAAATAAGGAAAATAAAAGGAGAAATAGCTGGATGGCTTCTCAATTTGATATGAAGCATAAATCCATAACACATGCAAGAGCTTGGGGAGTCACAGGCAAAATACACAGGAAGAAAACTGAGTAAGACAAATCACAAATTTCCCAAAACCACAGATAAAGAGAAAAAATGTTAAAACAACAGACCAAAGATATAATGCGTATAGAGGAGCAAAGACAAGGGTGAAAGCACTCTCGGGAGATCAGTGAGGAGAGAACCAACCATAGGAGGAAAAGTGGCTGTCCTAGAGTGCTGTATGCACAAAATATTTTCCAAGAAACAATGTGAAACCATGTATTTTTCAAATTCACAAAAGTCAAATAAATTCCTAACATGCCCACACTATTAGAAATGGAAAGAGAGAATGTGTTAAGTTGGTGAAACAGACAGAAAATTGATGCCAGATAATGGCCTTAAGGCTTTTGATTCTGTAACAGAAGTGAGTGGCATGAGTTCCAAGGAGGTGGATTTGGGACTTCTGGTTTCTTCAGTCATTTCTTGGAAGCTACAAATAAACAGTGACAACAGAGGCTCTTGGTTTCTTGGTAACTGAAAGGATAGCTACAGTAACTGAGAAAGAATTATGACACAAAAATTTTTCAGAGATGGTAAAAACTGATACTGAAGGGATATGGAGTCCAAAGATTTTTAGGAGAGAATTGTAATGCACACTTGACAGTTACAGAAGGTAGAATCTGGAGCTGCAGAGATGTCTCAGCAGATGAGAGCACATCTTATTATTACAGTAGACCTAAGTTCAGATCCCAGAATCCACATGGTGGCTCAAAACTGCTTGTAACTGCAGCCCTGATGGATCCAATGCCTGTGGCCTCAGCAGTCATCTGCACTCATATGTACATGTCCACACATCCTCATGCAGAGATACATGCATACACATACTTTTAAAATGATACAATTTAACAAGAAGGAAGAACTCAGCATTGATACTATTGGTAGAGCTACACACTTGCAGCAAAACAGACAGGGTTTTCTCCAGGATGAAATTCCCAAGTCCTCGCATCCTGGTGCCAGGTGGCACTTAGCAACAGACCGACGCATGGAACAACAAGGACTCTCTCAGCTTTCCAGTGTTTGGCTATTTTAATATGAATCTAGGCTTCTGGGCTGTAGATCACTTGATGCATCATTTGCCTTCTCTCACGGTCCTTTGTGCGTGCTCACTCTGCTCATCAGTATTTTTCGCATTACACTCCCCCCAAAACATCATTTGTCATTTAAGAAGTATATATTTTATCATTAGTGCCAAGCACTGTAAACCTACTCGCTTTGTTCATCATGTCCTTTCAGAGGACAAATTTTTATCTGAACACCAGTTCTTTACAATGCAAAACAAATCACTGTTCTTTTCCAGTGTGCTATGGCTTCCACTTTTGGCCATATCACCAGCCCAAGAACTAAATTACAAATCCCTGGAGAATGAAGGAAAATAGACTGAACTTCTAGTTCTAATGCACACTCCCATTAAAACTCTTCTCACGTCGGTGCTGGAGAGACCACTCAGAAGTTACTAGCACTGGCTGCTCACGCAGAGGACCTGACTTCAGTTTGCAGTTCCCTGCACCAATATGGTGGCTCACAACCATCTGTAACTCCAGTTCCAGGAGATCTGACACCCTCTTCTTGCCTTGGTTGGCACTGCACACACTTGGTGCAAACACATACACTCAGGCACACATGTTCACATAAGACAGTTTTTTTTTTTAAATATCATCATTCTCATTGATCAAGAGTGAACATGTTTAGCAGAAAGAAGTGATATATGTGTAAGATCGGTCAATAGGTGACAAATAACAGCTAGATTACCATGATTTTGTTTAAAAATAAATGATAAATTTTAAATCAAGTTCATGGCCAGAAGTTTCTCCATTCCTGCCTGGCCTCATGGTCAGACGAATCTCTCCCACCAGTGTCCCACAGCTGCTTGGTCCCAAGTAAACACACAGAGGCTTATGCTACTTATGGGTCAGACTTCTTGCTAGCTACCTCTTATAACTTAACCCATTTCTATTAATCTATATGTTGCCACGTGGCTGTGACATTACCAATCTGCTGGCATCTTGTTGCTCCTTAGGTGATGGGGCAGACATCTGCCTGACTCTCCTTTCTTCTCCTCTCTCTCTAGTTAGAATGTCCCGCCTAACCTTATTCTGTCTCACCATTGGCCAAACAGCTTTATTTATCAACCAATCAGAGCAACACATATTTACAGCAAACAGAAAGACATCCCACAGCACAAGTTCTCAGGTGGTCTTGGAGATCTGAGTCATTAGGGGAAAAAACTGGATTCAAGGTGGATTCCTCCTAAGTGTAGGGAAGAAGCCTGTAGGTTTTCCTGCCTTTGGTTTCCTGGGAGTGAGATGTGAGAAAATGTGGGTGTGTTCCACACATCAGAGCTTTGGGGAGAACCTGCTCTGACCCTGTCTGCTGAGGCAAAACCACATTTCTCAAAGGCAAGCCATTCATAAAACCTAACATTATGGAAAATGTTAGGACTTTTTCTGAATCTTACTACCCAAGAAAAGTATATTCAAGTTTCTGTGACTTTTCTACTGTCTGCAATAACAGAAAACCTATAGTAATTTCTGATGTGTCTAAGGTAAAAATATTTAAACATAACTGTTAATAAATATTTATTAGGTGACAGGTGTTATTTAAGCACTTCTTAAATATTAATTCATGTTAATCATCCTACAACTCCTATTATTAGTAGTATTTGATGATGACTGTCACCCCTATTTCAGAATGACTTGTGTAAATCATGGTGACATTGAGCAGTACAAATGATGCTGTCATTAGAGATTGATGGGGCAAACTTAACACACGCACTTCGGTTATAAATGAAATTTTTGGACTGTGCTGTGCTATGCTACTTATGCTCTCCTAAGAGTTCAAACTTCACAAAATTGTAGCTAAGCTTTAGGTATGTTTTACTCTACTCCACTGGGAACAATACTTATTTACCAGGAATTTCTAACTTTAATAAGCCAACCTTTTCTCAAAATACTTGAGATGTGCAGTGCGACAAAGTTTCCTTCTCGCTGTTTTAATTAAAAAAACTAAGTTTGAAGATGATGAATGTGGTGGTTTGAATAGGAGTGGTCCCAATAGGCTCATAGATTTGAAGGCTTGGTCACCAGGGAGTGGTGCTATTAGAAGGTGTGGCCTT
>LZPO01045984.1:0-18661 GCA_001675575.1 Neotoma lepida | reverse complement strand
TATAATAGATCATAATAACATAGACAGGCTGGAACTCTTTTCTCAGGTAGACAGCACATGTAGTACATTATCACTTAACACATCTTAATGTTACATATAATTAGAATGTTAACTGCCAGCATGCAGGCTTTGTAAGTTACAGCTAATGTACTTCTCACCAGAGCTACTTCCCTGCTGAGCAGCCTTCCTATTTAAAAACTGCTTTCCAGGCTTCCTATGCCCTCAAGGAGAAGACAGACTAAAGTAATGATACTATTGGAACTGCATATAATCAGCTCCTATAAAAACATTGAGTCCTGATTCCAGTTATGCTAATTCACTGCTGTTGGAACTGTACATTTCAATCACCAGAGGGCTCAGNGCCTTTCAGAAGCCCCTTGGCAGCAGACATGCAGTCCCCTTGAAAGTATTTAGCAAATCCCTTCGTGGTGCATGAAGGTTTAAAGCCATTNNAAACCAATCCTTTTACGTTGATAAATTCCTCTTAAGTCAATGAGAGCTTTGCACAGGCTGGAGGTGGAGGGTTTGCTTCCTCAGTTCAGTCTCCAAAAGAATCTCAGATAATATATAATAATACAGACATCTATTCTCCCCGTCTAGAGCCACTAGAGGGCAAGAGGATTATAACTCAATGTAAAACAACAGTTTAAATCTGAGCCATCTGATTCCAGTACCTTAGAAATGCTAGTGGTACTTTTTTCCTGCTGCATTTTGCATTAAATGTGTCACTGTTGCATTCTCCAGTGCCTGGTAGAACTCTCAGGACACATTTGATGTGGAATTGTGGAAAGGGAAGTAACGCAATTTTCTTTACCAATAAAGCTCCTTTGGTGACAAACAGGATGTTTTTTTTAAGGTTTGAGCAGCTTCTAGCATTGAACTCCATTGAGGTAGAGCACAATTTCATGTAACCAACCAGGAAGGAATATTCACANTCTATCTATAGAACTATGATCTTAGTCGCAACATAAATCCACTTTCTGACATATTTCTTTGTTCTAGACAATACACAATGTAATATAGTCTGATATTGGCCATAACGTTTTCTATAGTTATGAAGAAGGCTGACATGATTACTATGGTTTTTCTTTAGACATCACACATTGTCCAGCTAAGTGTTTCTGTAAAGTAATTTGAGCTTATTTATCACAGCACACAAAACCACGAGACTTGGTGCTTGTGTATAATCCTAGCATTAAGAAAGTAGATGCTGGAGGATCTGAAGTGTAAAGCTAGACATAGATACACAGTATCCAAGTCACCGCTCCCAAACTAAAGCTGGTTGTTCTCTTCTGGACTTAGCTTTTCCTTATTTGGAGTGGGGGGTTCAGATACAGTGTAGCACCTATCAGCCATCAGCAAGACAGCAGTGGATGGCAGTGATTTCCATTTACACAAAGGAGTGTCAGATATAACAGCTAGGATAAGTGGAGAACTTCCTGTGCCTGAGTCTTGTCTCCAGGGCAGCCCCTGTGAAGGTGCAATTGTAAACCCTTGGAAATGACACATCTCTATCTCTGGAGATAGTAGANTCATAGTATTATCTTGTGAGGCATTTCAGATTATGAAACTTAGATTCATACTGTTTAGAAACATTTTGTAAGAGTTAACCTTGAGGGTCTGGGGGTATTGTTAAATTACAGTTTTACAGAACACTCTTAAGAAACAAATAAGCATAGTCTGGCAGGTGCCTATTTGCCTTCTTATCTTTACTAACAAGTTAATTTGGAACAGACTTTTGATAAAGTGATCTGTTACTGGAGTGAACAAGTATCACCAAGCTAGACTTGAAAAGATATAAATAAGTATTTGTGTATGACAGTATATACAATATTATGAATGCCTAATCCATTCAGTGAATTGTAGCATGAATTAAGAGTCAATGAAATGAATATAAAACAAAATTATAAATTATTTTTATTTATATTCATGAGTCCATTATTTTTTTTTCTAGTTTAACATAGATATGGACTTGGTGTTTAATGAAACTCACATCTCAGAGAATTTTAGTTTAATTTTTATCATTTTTGGTATATTTAAACTCTATTGTTGTTTTTGTTCATGTTTACTATTTTCCCCTTCCAAACATCNCCTTTATTAATGGCTAATAGACCCGATGTTCTCAGAGAAAATCTATTCAGTACAGAGCTGTTAATGTAAAACACAGTCCATCCTGTAAAACTATATTAAAGTTCATAACTCCAGCATCCTAAGTTAATTAGGAATTGTGGTCTGCAGCAGTTATTTAGCAAACCTTGACTTTTTTTCAATTTTCCAGATGAATGGTGCATTTCAGGAAAGAGGGTCTGGCCAGCTTTGTCCTACTAGCTTTGAAACACTTATAACATTTTAATATTATAAAATATTCCAAGTTGTAAAACAGTGCCTACATATTATAAAATACTACATGGTCTTGAAACACTTGTCCCAAAATATCAGAAGTAGAAATTTTGCTGTGAAAACTTTCAACATCCTTCAGATGTCATTAATTTTGATCTATTACAAGATCTTTGAGTCAGTGTTCTAAAGAATTTATAAAATAATGGTCCTTGAATTTAAAAGAAACTGGTTTATTTAATATACACCCTCTTTTGAACTGTTCATACTGTGGTGTGGAGGCTCACAAAGGTTTCCTAGTGATTACTGAGCTTGCTTTACCCAGAAGGGCTGCATTAGAGGATTGCTTGACCACGTATGTGGTTACCAGGTGATTGGAAGGGTCTGCCCTTGGCTATGCAAGGGGAGGTCTTTTGCTCCCCCNCTTTGGCATTCCTATAAAAGACCCTTTAGAAGATACAGGAGAGGCCNGTGAATATTATCCAGGCCTTCCCAATGCTATCCTATCTTTCTATCTGTTTCTCTTCCCTCTATCTTTCTACATAATATCTCTATTCCCATCTCCTCAAGAGTAGCCTAGGGAAAAAGTGGGGGCAGGTCCCCCACACTGTGGTCAGGAAAAGAAACTAGGAGTACTAGCACACTAGGCTGAGCAACCTGTACCCAAAGACCATTTAACAATTACAAACTAGCAGTGCAGAGGGCAGTAGGTGAGCTTTAACAACAATGTGACCACACTTAGGAGAAAAGAAGTCTTGTGATATAAAATCTGGGTTTAGTATGCTTACAGCTACCTAAATGTTTTATACAAAATACAAGAACTGGCATTGTCTCCAGCTGTAGTACATGTATTGAAAGCAGATGGAATTAAGCAACAACAACAAAAATAAAATAAAATAAAATAAAATAAAATAAAATAAAATAAAATAAAATAAAAAGCTTAAAAAATAAGTTGAGACAGAAACAAGGAACAGAATGGAATTTGGTAGTTTAGAGTTTGGGAACTTTTACAAATTACTGCTTGAGGGCATCATTTCCTATTTCCAGGAGTGGAGCTGAAGGTAGGGCCCTGTGACAACAGTTCTTGGTTAAGGCTATGTTCAGCCTGGTATTATACAAGCTCCTGATACCACCTGCATGCTTACTAGTTGCTCCTCCTCCTTCTCATCCTGTTTGTCTTTTTATGGTCTTTTTATTTCAATAAATAAGATTGAACCCAGGGATGTGTACATACAAGGCAAGGAATCTACCACTAAGGCAAATCGTGAGCTCTTTTTATTTTTAACTTGAGACAGTGTCTCACAATATAGCTGGTTTCAAATTATCAATTCCCCTGTCTTAACCTCCCTACTATCTGGAATGATAGGGATGTCCAATATGTATATTCCTTGATGTCTAAAAACATAGCCTTTATGTATATGTCAGAGTTCTATCTTTGTAAATAAATATCCATATTCTACTGAGATTTTAAATTATTTCTTATGGCAGACATTAGAAATCACTGGCAGCTTAAATAATTTTGTAATCATCTACTACATTAAACCCTGCGTTAAGAGCTAGAAATAAAATCTGCAATGTATTTTTCTCATATCATCAAGGAGATTATAGCCTACTGAGTGAGTTGCTTCTGTAATAGATAAGTCAATATGATATAAAACTACTGTGCTAAAGTATTCCTTAAGGCTTACAGACATCAGAAAGACTACTAAACAGGTCTGAAATAACATTTTGAGACAGTAATGGTTAAATTCTCAAAAGCTTGTGAATGTTTAATTAATTGGTACATTTTGGCTCATCGTTATGTGAAAGACAACTCCTGAATTGCTAATTGAAAAATATTACATGTATAACTTCTATTAAATATTGCAGAGATTGCCTTAAGAAGGCTCCATCTAAACTTGTTGCAAGGGAGGATTCCTTTAAATAAAGCATAAAGCAGTGTCATAAATTTCATAGAGTGTATAGAAAAAAAATATAAGAAAGAATGGTTGCTAAATACAATAATTTACCTATTTCTAATCATATAACATTTCCAAGGAGCAACGATTTCTACTAAAACTAACATGCAAGTGAATGTTTCACACTTAATATCAAAGTATGTGCTATGACTGAGGTATTGCATTGTTTTAAGTCTGGCTGCTATAACAAAATAGGACAAATGTGGGAGGCTTAAATAGAAGACATCCTGGAACATGAGAATGCTTAAAGAAATAGAAGTCATGAATTAGAGAGAAAACAAGGGGCACACATGAAAACATTGGATGGGGGAAAGGGGAAATGATAAAACAGTATTTCAGTTTCAAAAGATAAAAAAATAAATAAATACAAAAAGAAATCCCTTCTGTATTCCTAGTGATTATTAAGTGACTTCTGTTATTCACANACTATGCTGTATATGAAGACAAAGGTATCCTGTGACTCTTCCCATTAGGGTATTAACCCCAACATAAAAGGCTGTAGCCACATGAATTCATGTAAGCCATGTGTTTTCCCGTAGGTCATATATCTAGATTAAAATCACAAAGTAAATTGGGACTCTCACAAATGAATTTCTGGGGATACAAACTATTTANGGAAATTGCAAAAGACCAGCTTAAAGGATCATCAAATGTATTATTTTTTTAGCTATCATTCATATAAAATTACCAGAAATTTCTTAGCATACAATATATGTCAAATAAATACTGATTTGTTTTCATGTTCCAGGCTTGTCTTCATAGTTATTTCTGATACAGCTAAATGCTCAGTTTTCATTCCATCTGCCTACCTATGGTATGGTCATTCCCATCTTACTGACAGCTATTTTGTTTCTGTTGACAAAAAATTTGGATCAAAATTTAGTAATTGCCGAAATAATAGTCACATAAATTTCAGCACTAATAATAGGAAAAGATAAAATGAAAATAATTTACAGTAGTGCAATTTTTTCTGAAATTATAAAAAAATAAAATTTTCATACAGAGGTAATATTATTTAAACAGGATAAAACAAAAAATGAAGAGAAAAGTAAAAGGTTCTATTGTAATAGCAAGGTTAAAGAATTTTCTCCTGATATTTTGGAGCTGGATTAATTATGTAAAATATTGATAATGGCATGGAATACTCATACAATTATCCATATTTTAATATATGTATTGTTTAAAGCAATAAGAGATTACACACTTCTTACCTTATAGAAATACTCATAAAAATCAACTGTATAAACACCAAAAGTTTCAAAAAAATAAATAGCAAAAGACCAGATTTTCTGATTATTAGGCTATATAAAAATTTGCTTTTACAGTATTAAAATATTAACATTGTCAAGTAAAGTTATGAAATTAGAGCATTGAAAATATTATTTTATTAGAATATTGAATGAAATACAAGGTATTGTTTCTCCATAATAGCTTAAGGCTTTTACATTTCCAAACTAAATTCATATATTTGTAAATAAGAAGAAAAATTAAGACGACCATTTCTTGTACTTCAACATTAGTAACAACTACTTTTGTTCAATAGCACCTGGAATTACGAGGTTATCCACTTTATATTTATCCATTGAAAACAATTTATTGAACAAACAGTAAATTCTTATGTCACAACGGTGAACAAAGAAAATAGGGCACTAATTTTATTGCCAGTAGGAATAAGTAGGNATCTATCATATTGAAACAAACAAAAGGTGAATGTAGTTGTGAGTATGTAACCTGAGTTTACAACTTAATATAGAAGATGCTTAGGGGAAGAAATGTAATTTCAATATACATGATGCTTACACATTTTCATTAGTGAAATACCTAATTTTTATACAGTAAAATTTGATCTCACTACCTAGTATTAACTCCTATTTTCTAAAGTGAAAATCCCTTCATTATGCTGTGTAATTGTATACACTATTTGTATACATGTAAATCTCTCCATGGTATAATCACACAGCAAAGAGTGTGAACCAGGTGGACCAGACTAAAAACAGTGTATCCTTNGTTAATTGTGCCAAAGATGCTTTTTTTTTGAACTCCTAGGAAGTATNCTCATTNAAGANAGCTGTACACTTAATTTAAAATTTAATACAGAAGTAACAAAACATAGAAATCAGCCTCCACTAAGTGGAATCTTTGGAACAGTGTCCATGGATTTCAGAAGTATAGATTTGTAGTATGTATTACTTATCCTTATGTAGGTTTGGCTCAAGTTCGAATTTTTTTTTTAAATGGAATTGAGAAATTTTGAAACAATTAAGAGTCGACTCAGTGTTTGGTTTGCTTCCCTGTTTTACACGAAACCACCTCAAAACAAAGTGTGTCGGTGCACTCCTGGAAACCCAGCAAGGATAGGGCTGGAAGATTATGATTTCAGCACCAATCTGTATTTNATAGAGGGCTCCAAAAAAGGGGGAAAAGAAAAATATATTAGTCTGCTAAAACAGGAACAGTGAATTATTTTATGATTGGATGGATTCCTAATAAATAAAACCAGGTGGGAAATACTACATAGATTGCCAAACANGATACTTTTTCTTTTGGGAGATTTNGACGATTGCAAAACATTACAGAGNGACATGGAACACAGATTTTTTTCCATCTTTGGATAGAAATATATTACTAGAATATCACTAAATAATGCTCCTTTGAAACTACTGATGTTATTACATTTCATTTTGACAACAAGGGTAAAAGATCACTGCTGACAAAAGAATAAAATGTAGAAAGTATCTGCCATGTAGATTCATCACAGGACTGTAAAAATACTGATTTTTAATAATAGATTTATGGGGGACATATTTCTGTAGTTTCTACTGTCATGATATCTGAAATTCTTGTAAGATTTTAGGGTTTGATGAAACAAGGTGGTAAGGAGGATAATCACAGAAGTTATTAGCAAGATTTCATTTATTGCCTACTGTCTTAAACTGCTACAAAACAGAGACTAACTTTTACCACAGNGTGTTTGCTTCATAAAGGCCCCACCTGATAAGCAGATGATTTAAACCTTGTGATTATGAGAATATTAACCACATATTTAAATGTTGCCTATAATTTTTAATCTTAAATAAACTAATGCATGAGTGATATTAGTAAAATTAAATTTTAATTTTTCAGAGCTCTGCTGTCTCCCAGATCCTAGACCAGAGGTAAGCATGGCTGAAAATGGTGTTNAACCTAATCAGATCATTTTCTTGATGGTTATAAACTCTGTGTTTGCTATGTCAAATATACTAAATGCATTCATCAGCTGTGAACACAAATTATATGAATTATGTTACATTATGCACATTTTTAATTTGAGAGGAATTGACAGAAAGAATTGTATATGTATAATATTTATTAAATTGGGTTTTTGTACTTACCTTACGTTCCAAGACACAGAAGAATTCGAGATTCAGTGATAGTAAATACTACTTTCCTCTAATATAGAATACTGAGAATGTAGAAGGCCTCTACTGTCCAAAGAATCATGTTCTCTTTTTCTGAAATTGGATCATAATTTCTAGTCCAGCATATTGTGGTAGCATGTGTTTTATTTTTGTATTTATTGACATTTTTCAGACAGGAATTTTCTAGGTAGCCCAGCCCAACAATTTGCATTTTCTGTGCCCCAGCTTCCTGAGTGGTGGAATTATACACCTGTATGACCATGACCTGCTAAGCATTTTGATGAAAGTAATAATTTATTTCCAGTTTTATTAATAGACATCACATTGGGGAGATAAACTTTCATTTTGCCTTCCATTCAATTATTCCATTATTAATAAAGGGGTATCAATGTATTCTCCATCTGCCAAATTTAGAGATAAATGAAAAATGCCATGAAATTTCTTACTTGTATTCTTGGTATACATGCACATTATTCATCTGATGCTTCATGGTCAGGAAAATGAGTAGTCAGGTGGATACATGTCCTCTTACTAATTAGGTGCTTATGGGTTTTCCAAAGTAGTAGCATAAATGTAAACTTCCACCACAAAATAGAGGATTTGTCAGTGTTCTACATTGTTTTTACACTTTCTATTATTATCCCTTTTAACTATATGCATTCAAATTTTTATTAAGTAGTTATTGTTTTGGTTCTCAGTTTAATTTCCTAAGGATGAATGGTCAGTTTCTGTTGTGATAGACTATTTTTAAATACATGCATGAGTCTCTCTGTTGTTATTTTCAGAGATTCTTCTTCCAATCTGTTTACTATTGTTACTGACTGGTGAGAAGATTATTTTGAATTTTTACCATTTCTCACATTATCAATGTGCATTATAGTATTATCTCATATGTGGCAGAGACCAGTGCACCAGGATTTTTCTTTTGGGCCACCTACCAGTCCCCAAATCATGACACAGAGACTTAATATTAAGTTTTGAATTTCAACATAGCTTAGGCAAGTTTCTGGTTACCTCTTTTATCTTAACCTGTTTCTCTTTATCTACCTTTTGCTTTGGGAATTTTTACCTTTTCTTACTTTCTTGATGTCTCTATGTCTGGCTGGCTGATGACTGCCTGGCTTCCAGCCCCAGGCATCTCCCTCACTCTCTCTTCTCTTCTCCTCTCATGATTTTTTCTTTTCTTCTGGAGCCTATATTTCTCTTCCTCTTTAATCTCTCTGCCTGGAAGACCCCCATCCCTCTCCTGCCTAGCTACTGGCCATTCAGCTTTTCATTAGACCAATCAGGTGCCTCAATTACTTTATAGCCACCCAGCCACCACACTAGTAACTTCATCTGAATTTGAAAAATCTCTGTCTTTTTGGGGACAAAAAGCCTACCCCCCATAACTCATTAATATGCACAGCCTGTCATAAATCATTCATGTATAGTTGATCAATAAACATTTCAAAATAGATGCTTGAGGAATCCCACTGATTTGGTCATGACTCTCCCTATATGGTATCACTCAATATTCTAGTTTTAATAGACAAGAATGAGAGACTATGAAGACTGTTGCACACATATTCATTAATTCTAGAAATGAGCATCCTAGCAAGGGAAAAGGCTAGAAAGAGAAGCTCCCAAGAGTTACTTACCTACTAGATTGGACTATTATTCTTCAGTCATGTCTCCTATATTATTGTCTGTAATCTAAGTCTGTCATAGCATTAGTTCCTTGTAGCTATAGTTCTCCGGTCCTGCCAGGTCCCCATGGTCCCATGGACCCCTTAGTCCCATGGCCTCCTTATAAAATAATCATTCAGAAGATTATATTAATTATAACTGCTTGGCCATTACCTCACGCTTATTCCTGACTAGCTCTTGCACTTAAATTAACCCATAATTCTTATCTATGTTTAGTCATGTGGCTTGGTACCTTTTCTCAGTTCTGCCTTGTCATCATGCTTCCTTTGTGTCTGGCTGGTGACTCCTGACTCTGCCCTTCCTCTTCCCAGAATTCTTCTTGTCTGCTTGCCCCACCTATACTTCCTGCCTGGCTACTGGCCAATCAGCCCCACTTATACTTCCTGCCTGGCTACTGGCCAATCAGCCCCACTTATACTTCCTGCCTGGCTACTGGCCAATCAGCATTTTATTAAACCAGTGTACAAAAACATTATCCCACAGCAGTTACTCACTGTGTTAGTTTTCATCACCCACTATATTGTTTTTCTTCATAAATGTTTTACTACTCTTCTAACAAACCTACATATATTTAAGTTACACTTATGAAACATCTATGTACTTTTCTTTTCTCTTTGTCTTTCTTTTTGTAATCCAAATAAAGTCTTATTAACAACTGGCATTGAATGATCAAAGCTAATTTAACAGAATAGCTTTTAACTAAAGGTTGGGAAAGTATTTCCAAATTACCTTGACTATATATAGAGGCTGAAGAAATACACAGGTCTTGCAGAGGAACCAACTTTAGTCCCCAGCATTCACAATGGGTGGCTCACAAGCAACTGCAACAATAGCCCCAGGAGCATCCAGAGCATTTGGCCTCTGTGGGTAGCTGTATTCCCATGCACACATGCTCACACACATACATGTGTGCACATATTCAAGTATAAAGAAAACAATGCAATGTATAAAACAATCAAGATATTTTTATTTTCACACATTAATTAACCTAACAATTTGTATTTATTTAAATGCTAATTATTTTATTCGGTCACAGTTGCCTTTGAATTGTATATTATTGTACAGTTTAAGGTAGGTCATATATTTTCCTTTTCTTTCACCCTAATATTCTATATCGATTTTCTGATTGTTTTTGTATCATTCAGATTCTATCATACCTATCGAATTCCCTGGCAGGTAGGATTGCCTGGAGAGCCCTGCAATACTTTGTTGAGTTTCCTCAGTGAGTCAAAAGAAAGCAATCAAAATTACTGCTGACAACCTCTTCTCATACATCCCTATCAACTATCAGCACTCTTTAGAATCCTTAAAACTTATGTGTAATTTGAGATAATTTTTCACTTATTTTAGAACTTCTACATTGAGAAAAATTAGACATTTCTTTTTTAGCTCTATTCAGTCAAAATAACCCCAGTGTTTGCTATAGCTAATTGCACTGTAGTTGCATTTAACAAGAGAAGAGCTGATGAGTAGTGGCTGGATAAAAGAGTCTTGCTTGAGAATAAAATATCTGTGATAAAAAAGCTACCCTATGTAGGCATAAGCTACCTTAAATTCATTTTAAATGCCTGCTTTTTCAATATGTTTATGGTATAATGATATATTTTTATTATATATTTGTATAAAATGTACTGTGTCAGCTCCCCCCCAAAGAAACACACACACACACACACACACACACACACACACATATATATGTATATACAATTAAATATAAGGAGACCATGAATTTCCAGAGAGCAAGGAGGTGTATATTTAAAGTTTGTTGGGAGGAAAGGGAAGAAGGAAATGATTTGAGTGAAGTGATTATATTATAATCTCAAATAAGAAAATATTTATTAGAGACTTACTCTGATATCTCTCCTTAAATTTTAAAAATATATACTAGTTGACTGTGTTAATTGAAATATTAAAATAATGAATAAATAATACACAAATTTGTAGTACCTTGCTCATGAAACATAATCAAACCAAATAACTGTAAAACAAAGACTGAATAATACAATATTCAAAATTAGAGGACAATTCAAGATTTTATTATCTTGCCCAATATGATTAATGTTACTAAAGGAGATATTATCTGTCTTCCTGAAAGAAAAATTCTTGGTGTTTAAAATAGCAATTGTTGCTTCTTATATAGTATCACTCATGATGAAATATTTATTGAGATTCGAGACTTGAAAAATATTAAGTCAATAGTCATGGAAAACAATATGTGTGCTATTTGGTTGGCCTAACCTTCAACAAATGAATAGCTTGTGTAGTTGAAAATAAACAAGGGGAAGGATTACGAGAGTGAGGCTCTTGGAATTTTAAGTCTCAGAAATCAGGCTGAAGAAATGTTTTCCCAGTTGAAAAGGTATTGTATAAGATTTTGGCCTAATTATTCCCTCAACATTTTAGACAATAAGGATAGAATGTTATCCTTAATAAAATTCTAAGTGTTTGATCCAGATTTCCTCACTTTATTTGTTATTTATAATTATTTGTTTGTGTATATGTGTCTCTGTATGAATATGCTCACACATCTGTGTGTGAGGGAATTCAGACACTAGGAAACAAGGAGAGGGTCTTGGGTGTCCTTCTCTATTTCTTTCCACCTACTATTTTGAAGCAAGGAATTTTTCTGAACATTTGGTTGAAAATACAAGGAATTATTTTTCTCTACATCCTCCCAACACACTTGGTGTCTGGAATTATAAGCATGCACCAGCTGGTCATCTGTGTGCTAGGATCCAATTTCTAGTCATCTTATTTTTAGGAGATGTTATTCATCATTGAGCCATCTCTACAGCCTTAAATTTTTCAGTATTCCAAATAAAATGATGTAATTTTATAGACAGAAGTCCTAAAATACCAATATATGCATATATATATACATAATGTGTATATTTATATATCACACACATACATATGTAACTGAAAATACTGGAAAGCACAGAATGAAAATGTACTCTGTAATGTAACTTCTAAGCTGCTTATTACCATGATGAATATTTACATATAAGATATAATTATTAGGAAAATCCAGACCATGGTTGCTCAGAGTTAAATGTCATGGGAGGCTGATGAATTTTAATAAATTAATATGTTTGGAACANATTCCTGTACAAACTGTCCCTTCATAACCAGTCCATAGTCATTACCTGAAATATTGTAAATTATAATAACTGAAGATCATGCTTAATCTTCTTAATATCTGTCAAGATGTCAATAATGAAATTACATCTAGGTAGGAATCATTGCTGATAATGGCTAAATAGTAGTTTGAATAAAACTGACTTGTGCTATAAATTATATCTATATAATTGTAAGTATGGATTCATTTTAAGTCACAACAAAGGCATATAAATATTTTTATTGTATTGATTATTCAACTATATTTGAAATTAAAGTATTAATTCCCTTTGCTGTCTAAAATATAAAAATGAGACCATTTCATACAAGATTGATGATGAAGTCAAAAACATCAAATCAATCTACTGCTAAAAAGAAAACAAAGGTTAAAAAATAAAATCTTCAGATAGTATGGAGATCTGTATTTATCTAACATCATTTTCCCCTTCCAATCACCCTACTGGATATGTAGAACAGTTACTGCCAAGAGGCTAACACAGTTTGTAAATGTTATCTGGGATATAGTCAACTACCCAAAAAGTGAATACAAGAGCAGGTGGTGTGGCGCATGCCTTTAATCCCAGCACTTGGGAGGCAAAGGCAGGCGGATCTCTGTGAGTTCTAGGCCAGCCTGGTCTACAGAGTGAGTTTCAGGACAGGCTCCAAAAGCTACACAGAGAAACCCTGTCTTGGGGGGGCGGGGGAAGGAGCAACCTTACATTAAATGATGGTAATACAGGAAATGGTGATACAAGAGATGAATTTGTGAACTGGATTTTAGGGAAGACCTACACTAATTGCTAGGGCTGCATCTAGCACAGATGCAGAGGGTTTATCAAGCTGAGAAAAGTAATGGATGTGAATTTTATTCAAGAAATATAATCTCGTACTTTATTACTGTAGCTCATGCATGAGCAGCCTCTGATTGCACTGACCATAGGAGGTTCTTGGCTGGAATTTCTCTATGCCCTCACTTTTGGGAAGATGTGACAGGGACTAGAGTCTATTTTTCCAGTAGTCAAAGAACCTGACAGATTCTTCATTTTCAAAAGCTTCAAAAATGATATTTGACTTTCTTTGGCTACAAAAAAAAGCAGAAAATTATTTTTTAAAGTGAGCAGTTTAGAAGCATAAGAACAGAGCCAGTGATCAGTGGCCCAGAGACAGAGACTTTGAGAAAAAATCCACAAAGAATTTCTAAGTCAGCCTAACAGTGGAAGCAAACACATTCATCATACAATTGTAAGCCTAGAAAATAGAGTTTTACAAGTGTCTACTAAAAGTAGACTCTAAGAGCTACAATTGCTGAGAACACATTTTAGTTAATATTTACAAATTTCTGCCTGTATTAATTCATCGATTTAACTATCAAGATTTGCACACCCTCCAAGATAATCATGATAAATCATGTTTATATTATAATTTATGTGGCCAGTAACTGAAAAAACAGAGCAAAGGATAAGGCATGAACTGTGAGTAGTATTGTTTATGGAATCTTTTTATTCACCTGAAAGAAAAGGAATTCTTCAGCTATCTATCATTCAGCATGAAATTTGTGAGCGAAGGATACAGCTCATTTTATGGATATTTTCCTAGCATTCAGGAACTCCTGATCATAAACACTACATAAATAGNGCTTGGGGGTAAATGTGTATCATCTTGGCATGTGGGAATTGGAAGCAAGAGGACCAGAAGTTCAAGGTCATTCTTAGATAGACATTGAGATCCAGACCAGCCCAGAGTTTATGACACACTGCCTTAGAAGAAACTTTCATGTTTTCTTGAGGGCTTGTGCTGGGACTGTGAGAAATATTCATGCACAGAAGTCACAGGAGGTCACTAGGAGCTGAACACATCTCTAAGAACATGATGTACCTTGTCACTCAAAATCCAGGCAATGAATTCACATAACTGCTTCATAGACTTCATAGACTGAATATGAGCTCCTTAGAGGAGGGCAACTCGGTTGGATGAAGTTCTGTGACTCACAGGAATGGTAAAACAAGCAGTGCTACCATGGTTGGTTGCATTTTTGACACTCTGGTAAATATTAGATAATCAATACTTCTGAAAGCAATCCCATAAATTCAGTATACCAAGGAAATGATTTATTAATCCAAATTTGCTAAGTAAAATAAAAATGGTTTAAATTACATTATCAAATTTGTTGAAAGCAAAGGAATAAACTAGAATCTAATTCAGGTTACACCTAATTGAATGAGTTGCAATTTTCCATAGAGGTAATTTAAGTCTATAAAATTAGAATATTTACTCTTAGATAACTAGACCTGCCATTGTGCAGCTAATCTGTTCTTAATCTAAATGCTAACATATTAATTTCTGATTTTCAAGGAACTGTTGCAGATGTTTCAGAATATCATAGCCTTTTCTGTGTTATGATTAGTTCCCTTGAATTCTGAGTACTTAATCATGTGTTTCTTATCTTCTTTTAACTTCTGAACAAGGAATATCTGTAGGAAGGAAGTTATATTAAATTTATCTATTGNCCCATGCTATAGATAAAAATAGTTAAAGGTCTATTATTTATAGGAATGTGAAAAGAAGCAAAATTAGTGATCTAAGAATTGCATTTCATTATAGAGTTTTTGTTGCATGAAACATATCCCAGGAGATATGAAGAAAAATACACTCATCCCAGATATGGCACAATCATCAGAACAAAGTACTATTCCACTGAAGTTCAAGCTGGTGAACTAGTAAGTACATTAGGCTTACTTACAGAGGATTGGTGAGAAGTTGTTCATAGGAGCTTGGGTACCCACAAAAGCCATGCCATAGGAAAGCCTCACTTCAGCCTGAGCGGCAACATCCTCTCTGTATCATTCATGAGTCTATCCTACGGTTAACCCTCCAGCCAGTATATACACTAGTTTCTCTCTAAACCATTAGGCCATATGTAATTTAGAGAGAATTGCATACAGCTGGTAGGAAGCTGGGGAAAGGAGAGGTTGCAGTCTCAGGTGGGGGCCCATTATGCTTGCCATCCTTTCTTTACNTAAGGGAAGGTCAACATGCACGATCTAGAGGGTCACCTGCAAGTAGCCCCAGCTTCCTCTGAAAAATGATACAAGGTAATTTAACTTTATTGTACTTGGCATACTACCATAGAAATGAAAAGGTTACCTCCATTTAAGAGACTTGCTTACACCATTTAGAATGCAACTGAGGCACCATATTGTTTTTCCAGTCACAAAGCTAAAATATTGACAGCTAGAAATGTTCACTAATATATAGTTGAGATTACTGTAGTTATCCTCATATTGTAAAGGCGACATGATTAAATTATATCATCTTCTTACTAATAGGTATGTAAAAGATTTTAGTCCTAATCTCTTGTTGCAATAAAATTTGCACCCAACTTTGAGATTAACAAGAAACATTTAAATAAGTCTACAATGGTTAATTTATGAGTACTTTGTATTTGTTTATCTGTGTCTTCTGTTTCTTTTAAAAAGTGCCTCATTGCAGCACTTGGACCAGCCTGGCAATCATGTAGCCAGGAAGAGCATTGAACTTAAGATACCCCTGCTTTAGCCTCCCGTGTGATGAGATTACATACATGTACCAGGACACCAGTCTTGTGGTTAAAACAAATAATTTACTATACTTGAAATGACCAGAAGCTATGAGGCAGCAAATGCAGGCTAATTTAGCATGCACTATTATAAGAACATTTAATGGCCCTGTAGCTTATACATACCTTAAAAACAATACTATGAGCAGAAGGATAATAAACAATCTCTAACATCTCATTATAATTCCAAAGATTTAGTCAAAGGGTCACAAATGTGTCTATCTTTAGTGTAATTTTTGTACCCTACTCTGGTCATGCATTGTAAAATTAGTTTTATAAAATGTGGTGATATATAAACTATTCACCCAAGGTTTTCAATACTGCTTGATCTATAATTACAAGATAGGAATATATAGTTGTTATACACAAGCCACATCAATTTTTTTTTCTGTGTGCTGTGACTGAGACTATTTCCTTGTAATTACTTCTCCCACACAATTTATAGTGTTTTAGGGCATAGGAGGAGTTACTGTTTATGCTTCANGTGCATTGCTGATAGTTAGTGTGTGTCAACCTGAAAATAGGATAGTAGAAAATATCAGAAAGCTTTAATAAATTGCATAAACAAGCAAACTTTATAGACAGATTTTAAACTCTGGCTAGCTCTTTATGGCCATCTACACCACCTTATACATTTTGCTTATTTTTTTAACAGATTAAATATAACTACTGCGACACATACCTTACACAATAAAATTAGAAGATATTATGATTGATTTGTTAGAATGAGAAAAAATTATATAATTTATTTCATCATCTGGAGCATAGTTATTTCTATCAAGGAAAGTACATGGATGTAAGATTTTTCGCTGTTTAAAAGTAAAGAAACAGAACAACATTGGCTTACTTATTTTAATGCACTTACTAAATATAACTTTTTATTTGATAATACCATTTGTTTACTAAGTTTTCGTAGAACCAATTAGGATGTAGTCCAGTTATGAATAAAAATTGTAATATGTAGCNATTTTAGGTACCTCATCTGGCATTATGTCAGGCTTGCATTCTCTACACAGCCCTGATGTATTTATATTCATTTACTTTTAATTCTTCTGATCTTATTTCCCTAAAGTCAATTTACCAGTGAAAGCAGGTTTCTAAAATTGTCCTCGTTAGATCAGCCATCAATTTCACTCAGGCTAGAGTAACCTGAAGTCTCAATTGAGAGATTTCCCAGATCAAATAGAATGTGGCCATGTCTGTGAGAGATTGTCTTTATTGATGTAGGAGGACCCAGCCCACTGTGGGGGGCACCATCCCTACGAAGTTGAGTCTGGGCTGTACAAGAATGCTAACTGAACATAAGTCAGTGAGCAATCGGTAAGCAAAGCTAGTGAGCTACCCAACAACCATTATTCCTCCAATTTTACTGCCTCTAGTTTCTGTACTGACTTCCCTCCACAGTGTGATTGTGCTCCGGATGTATAAGATAAAATAATCAGTTTCCTCCTGTGGTTGCTTTTAGCCAGGGTGTTTTATCACAGCAAAAGAAGAGAAACTAGAAAAGTTGCTTTGTATTTACACTAAAACGATCTGCTTCTTAACAGATTTCTAGTTTTTTACATATAATATCATTAGTAATGAGCATATATTGTCTATACTTTATTCNTTTCATATTTTTCTCATGTTTCGTTCTTTGTAAGTTGTATTTCACACTTAATTCCTAGGATTATGGAGATGTCTGTAATATGTTTTATATTATATATCATATGCTTTTTNTAATTTATAAGATTTTATTTATGTACATTTGTGGGTGTCAGTAGAAGGCATTGGAGCCTGTGGGCTAGGTTAACAACTCATTATTAGCTAACTGATGTGGGCACCGGAAACTGAACCCAGGTTCTCAGGATGAGGCACAATGAATACTAATCACAGATCAATAACTCTAGGCACGTCTGTATGTTTTTCTGTTCTTTTGATGTCTTTAAATATTGTCTTAGAATACTACTGAATTGTTCTGAACTCCTTTATCACTTTATCAAGATTTGTTACATACTTTTATCATTTAACTATGGACTAGTTCTTTTCCATTAGAGGGGTGAAACTATTCTTCACTTTTGACAAATGGAAGCCTTTCTTGTTCTGCTCTTTGCCATCAAAACAATTTCTATCTCTGTATAATCTCATGGGACTTTTTACCACAGAAAATAAAAGTTGGATGTTTCTGTGACTAAGGGCACCTGCCTCAGTTCAAGACCCTCTGAGGAGCTCTCGAACTCCCTTTGTGTAGGCTTCTAGTATTTAGGAATCTCTCCTACATTCAGTCTATGGTAACTCTTCCAATCACAGAGAGAACTCTCCCTCTAAGCTTCAGGTATTGCCTCATATTCTTTGCCTGCATTATGACATGTATGTACTCTTGTAGTAAGCTGTTCATAAGACCATCTCTTCTCTTGCCCCTTGTTTCAGCAGCAGGGTCCAGTGTAGCAACCTTTTTAATATCTGAAAGTCATTGCTTCAAGTACTTGTACAGTTTTATGCTTGTGTCTCAAGTAGAAGGATAAATCTAGTCAATGTTATGTCACTTTGTCCAGGAAAAAAAAATTTTCAATTTTAATGAGTTTCTT
>LZPO01045980.1:0-18747 GCA_001675575.1 Neotoma lepida | reverse complement strand
GATCAGACAAATGCCCCAGCTCTAACTCGGCCACTGATACACATACAACTGAGAACCTGACACCGTGAGCCTCTCTGATAATTCATTAAATCTAAAGAAGAGTAAGTCACTGCATTAAAATTTCAACAAATTCACAAAACTCTGAAAGCTCTAGAAATATGCTTTTCTAAGCATAAGTGGTGATGCATGCACTCACTTATTGTGCTGTTTCAGTATTGTGCTAACACAGATTTGCATGAACAAGTAGCTAGACATGTGTGAGCCGAGTGATACTTAATGCCTTTATTTGCCTAACTGATATTGTTACCATTACTATTTGCTATTGTAACCTGGTTCTCATGAGAACTCATATGTCCACCTGGAAGATTTTTCTAATGGAAACATCACATCCATTCTAAAATTTCCATACTAGTTATTACTATTTGTGTGTCATGATTATGCTGGTGAAAACAAGCCTGTACTACCAGTCGTACACAGCATATGCCATTAAATCTAGTTTCAAAATTCCCCAGTAATACTTGAGTATACTACTATTTTATGTATTTACTATTCTATTGTTATTTTAGAGCTTACACTCTCTATTCATTAAAAAAAAAGCTACGGTAAAACAACCTGCTGTGGTGCACAGTAGCAGCCTTGTACATCTTGTGTACACCATGTTTTGATTGTTTCATTTTTCTTTTGTGGTTGGTTTACTCTCTGGCTGCTTTATTCCTCATGGTTCCATGGATCTTGGGGTTTTTCCTGTAAATAAAGCATATTAGCTACATGTGTAAATGCTATTTCTTCTAGGTTTTAAAATGTGCAGGCACTCTATGATGTTCACACAACAATAAAACTATCTATTGAGGCAGGTTTCAGGAAGTACTCTGATTATTAAGTAATGTATAATTTCATTAGCCTATGATTGCTAAGCCAATGACTNTAAGGACATCCTCCGGATGCCCTTGTTGAAGGACAATGGAAACAACAGAGAAATAGCTACTGGTTAGGCAGCTGTTTGTTAACCTGACTATTCTGATTAAACGCACCTGCATGCCTTTCCCCCAACATAATCTGGGGCTGCAGTAATGACAGAACATGGGATATCTGGGCTACCTCAAGGGTGGCGAACCATAAGGTTGGATAAATGGCTCTCTGAAAAGTCAGCTATCCTTCATGTTTGAAGCTATTAAACATGAAAGCTCATTACAACAATAATGACTGTTTTGATATTTCCAATTGCCTCAAGTGAGGTGGCCACTGGAAGCCATCAATGAGGCATAAAGAACCAGCTACACGGTCAGTGTAAAACCCGACTGGCCCATTGATTTTTCACAAATCTTACCTTCTGGGGATAATGTTAAGTACTGGAATGACTCGGCACATTGTGACCTAATTCACAGTCAACCACCCATGTCCATTCATAACTGAAAATCCTGCTCCCCTGGATTCTCAACACCTTACATCAGGAAACACTACATAATGGTCACTGTCATGCAATTGTGATTATTTATGTTCTTTGAAGTTTATATTGTTCTTTGGGATTCACATAATTTCCTCATACAATATTCAAATAAAATTGCAGCCACAGAACAGGCTATTATTTGTCATTGTTATTCAAAGTTCAAAGGATTCGTCTGCTTTTTTTTTTCATTTTTAATCCTGTAGTAATATGCATGTGAAAGATACACACTCAGGCTTACACAGAGTATCATGAGGAGTTCAAGAGAAAAGGGGATTTTTATTAAGTACTTTTATTCAGGAATAAAACGATATGACTTTATATGCTTCCTTTAATTTTAATAGATTTAATTTGTTCAAAAGCCTTTAGAAAGCTTGCTACCTTAGTACCTTGAAGCTGATAAGCAAAGCAGAAGAGACATCATTTACATAGTAGAGATGGGTCAGTATGGGAAGTGCCAATACAAACTATATACAAAGCAACTGCAAACCAAGTAAGGTCTACATGGCAGATTGTACTTGACTCTTTGATAAGATTCAGTGAAAGAGAGGTCTAAAATCCCCACAAGAATAGCAATTTTAAAGATTCTGTTCCAATATCTAGCCATGGATGGCATAATGTTTTCTGAGTTCTAATTGAGAATAGAACAAGCACCAATACATATAGCCATCCTATGAAGATTAGAAACAAATATTCAAGTACTGAAAGTATATGAAAATTACAAAAACTGAAAATGNATCTGTAGCCGAAGACAGAAACCATCTAACTGTCATAGGGGAAATGNCATACCCCCATTGGGCCCCTTGGGAAATGGCTTGTATTTGTTGAAGGATAGGGTGTTCCTCGAGAACAATTGACTTGATATTTTTGGTTCTCTTGTAGCCAAAAAGAGAAGGTGAAGACAAACTGCCCAAGACTGANCTCAGTAGTTAAAGTTAGAAACCGAAAGGTGAAATTTTATGTATGTTCCTTATTGAGATTGCCATTTTTCTTTATCTCAGAAAAGTCAAAAGTGGGAGCAGAATTGAACAATGTACTTGAGGCTTCTTATCTCTTAGATAATTTAAAATTCTTATAAATGGAGTTTCAAAATGAAGACAACTCATATAACATTGGTTGCCAGCACTGACCTTCTGAGAGGACAGGATGAATGACAGCAACATAACCACCTCATGTCAGAACTGAAAACCTTGGGTCTTAGAATAAGAAATAAATATCACACAGGAAATGATGGCTAGACATAGGAACAGAATACATTGTATCCAGTTTGTGGACATCCCAAAGTCCACTAGTGAAAGGCCTTGGATAATGTTTTACGTAGTCATCGGTGGTTTCTTCAATCTCCTAGGCGGACCTAATAGAAATCTGGTCCCCATCTGCTGGTGAGGGCCTCCTTCATAGTGCACTAAACTGCCTGACAGGCTTAGGGGAGGATGCACATGATATGTTAATCATCCCACGTATTATGTAGGATGGGATAGGAAATGAGTGTCAGGAGGGAGAGTGTGGAAAGTTTGAGACTGTTCTTCTAGGATGCCACAGCTCTGGATATGAGGAGAAGGACTGGTATTTGGATCTGATAAGGATACTTTGATACTTGAGTGTCAAAATTAATCAGTCCAGTGTATGATCATGGTCTGTAGAGCCCAACTACATGGGTTTAATTAACAACTTTCTTCTATTTTTTAAAATATTTAATTTTTCTGTGCCTCATTTTACATGAGGATACTTACACTGAAGACATACATTTGATGAGAGTAGTATACAAGTCTGCACATGAAAACATTTGGCATAAGGCTAGGTAACTCAAAGCAATGTCAAGTGTAACATAATTTCCTCAAGATGTATAGCCAGAATGGAGGCCATAGACCTTAATGGTTAATTTACTACTGTCATTATACTAAATGGGCATGTTGTAAAACTGCCTTCTAAATATTTGTGCATATGACCATAGTTAAATGCTACTTTTGGCCTTTGTTAGCCATGCTTCTCTTTACTCTAGGCAATGGTTAAAGCAGATTGCTGTCTTTGGGACATAACATGGCCTTTGCACTCCTGAACCTATAGCTGCTGTGATTAACTCCATCACACCTACACAAAAGTGTGACCATCAACTTATTATCACACATGGAGGAGGGCTGATGGAAGCTCTGCTCCTCTTAGAAGAGCTTCTGACATTTAAAATTTGCTGGGGGAGGAGTTAAAATACCAAAGGATTAGCAGCAAAATTTTAACAGGAAATACACCTTGCCAAAATTGACAAGGGGCTGGAGTGAATATGTTCCCCTATATAAGTGGTTCTCAAACTTCCTAATGCTGTGACCCTTAAATACAGTTTTTCATGTTGCGATGACCCCAACCATAAAATTATTTTGCTGCTACTTCATAACTGTAATTTTTCTACTGTTATGAATCATAATGTAAATATATGATGTGCCAAATATCTGATATGCAACCCCAAAGTGTTCATGACCCAGAGGTTGATAACTGCTGCCCTATATTAATACTAATATTTTACAATGTATCAAATTAAATAGAGTTTTAAAAATAAATGATAATAAATCTCTTANCATATGGGGAAATAAGAGGTACAGCCAGGATCAACATGAAGAGGACAAATGGAAAATTATCTGAGATTCAGTCATTGAACTGAATGTCAGAATTACTAGCTGATTGAAGAGCTTGACCTAGAAGTGGGGATTCCAGATCCTATTGCAAAGTCTGGAAGAGAAACCCAGTTACCACAAAGGTATCAATTATCTTAAGATGATATATATGCTGACCACCCAGGGCTGATCATTACCCAATTCAAACATGAATTAAATCCAGATGTAACTTTTCACCTCATAAATATGTACAACTCTTAAAAGTCTATTCAAATAAAATTAGGAAGTAAATTAGAACAAGCCTTAAGTTCTTTTGGAATCCACAGGGTCTATGAAGAATCCAATATGATGATTCTTAAATTGAAATCAATACTTTGCAGAGCCACTACAAATGGCCACATGTTATATAAATTAATAAACATAAACAATCCCTAGGGATGAATTTCAGCCTTATATTGTCAATGACTGATGTAACATGTAATCTGGATAAGGGAAGTTTTGAGATGAAATCTTGATGCTAGCAATAAATTTCTGACCATTTAGCCTATAATAATATTGACATAAATTATTAACAAAAAGTATATACCATGCAATTTAAGAGATCGATATAGGAAAATTTCCATCTGGTGCTCATCATGAGGTGTAGCTGTGAAGGTCTACTCTATTGTAAGACATGAGGTAATGAAGTTCAATTTAAACTTTAGAAAATAATCGGCTATCCTATGAGTAGCATCATTTGGAACTGCTTTATCCTGATACCTATTTTAAGAATCATTAGTGATGGCTACATGCATAAGATTTGCACTAAAATAAACATACAGAAGTAGAAGAGGATTTGATTNTAAAGTAGAAGAGGGTCAGTGGGAATGGGGGGTGAGAGAGGGAAATGTGGGATGCGAATATGGTAACACCATATGTTGTATATATCTANGAAACTGACAGAAAATTGAATCTGTGTCTGTGTGACCAATCTTAGTCATGGGATTTAACAATGTCTCATACTGTTGCTGGGACAGTATCTCATTCATTAACAGTCTACTGATGATAGCCATCAGACTTTCTTTGTCCTGGTCTACTGTTCATCTTCATATTATTTCTGATAAAAAGTTAGTATCAAGCAATCATGGAATTAGGGAAAGACTCATAGGTCAACACATTGATTTGAGCAACTAGAAGATGCCAAATATCAGAGTAGAAGAATAGGGTATGCATCTGAAGATAAAAAGTGAAGGTAGCTCCCACTCAGACTGCACAGCCTAAGTGATCATGATGGCAGAAGGGACATGAAAGAGGACTTGTGAAGATGACCATGTCCCTTCCTTCTAAAAGGGCACTGGGGTCAGTAGGAATGCTCTTTCTTTGTCTCCTGTTAATTATGACTTCTCATTTATTTGGTGCTATTCAACATGAAACACACCTTCTCTACTCATTTTAAGTGTCCTTANGCTAGAATCTATGGTGGACTAAATGAAGAACTGGTGGGCATGCTACCTGACTTATGTGTCCTTGGAAGATCAAAATGACTTTACCTCTGAGAGTTATAGAATTCAAGATTCTTACTGTATAACACATTTTCTGTGTGTTAATAGGCTCCTTAGACTTAAGTGGATGGGAAAAATCATGTCTACACTCTAAGATAATATGTTTATGTGTACATTTATATCTGCATTTATTTATATTAGTATCAACCTATCTATCTTCATATGTGGATATCAGAGTTTAAAGCAATGAGCTTCAGTGTGTATTTTTTTTTCCTTTATGGCCTGCATGTGCTCAGGAATAGTGATTATTATACTTTCAAATATATCTCTATTGTGTGTACAACTTTTTCATGTATGACATTCCTTCTTTTGCCTTGCAACCATTGTACTGTGGAAGAAAATTCATTTTGTGGTTGGTCATTTTCAGAATAAAGTTAATTTTCATACCCTAGACTAAATGAGAAAACTTGGACTCCCAATCTGATTTAATTTCACTTTTGCCACTTTTTTTCCCAAGTTATAATCACCATGTTTCCTGCACAGAATTATTGACACAGAACCAGAAAATGTATCCCTGTGAGGGAAAAGCCACTGTAAATAACTTCTCTTTATTCTTATTTATTCTCTAAATAAGAGAAAGGCTTATTGGATTTTTACACAAAACACGAGTACTAGTAAAATGCAGTACGATGTTCATGCCCCCTTTGGCACTGAAAAGACCAGTTATCAGATTTTTTGAGTCTTGAGGTAGGTTTATAAAAACTGGCTGCCTTCATTGTATGGAAACATAATTCTGTCTATAACAAGAAATTAATAAAACACTGCAGCAAGAAGTATGGCTTTATAAAGTCAAAATCTGATTGGACCCACATGGAGTCAGTGAAGGAGAAGTTGCAGATAATTGGCTCCAAATTGATACTCATTACTTCTGCAATCAGATTCCTTATTTTCCCTATAAAGAACACATTTTTTTAAGTTTGGCTTTGGAACATATTAAAATGTATGCAGTCTAAGTGATTCAGAATGTTCAGAAATCTTCTTGCCATAAACAGTGATAAAAAAGAGCAAACTGTGTACTTACTACTGTTGTGACGATGCTGGTACTTATTACCAGGTTCTAGTTACCTGACTATGCCCTGATGGGCCACCAGAACCATGGTGTGTATATTAGGGATGTTGTCTACCAGTATTCTTCACAAAGTAACAACCTCCTCTCTACTCAATTTGTGAAATAACAACACACCAAACTTTAAGATTACTCAATCAGCTGGGTGGTGGTGGCACATGCCTTTAATCCCAATACTTGGATGGCACAGGCTGGCAGATCTCTGAGTTCAAGACCAACCTGATCTACAAAGCAAGTTCCTGGACAGCCAGGTCAATCTATTACATGGAGAAACTCTGTCTCAAAAAACAAAAAAACAAAAACAAACAAACAAACGAAAAACATGGAATACTCAGTCATCAGAAATAGCATACCATATTTACTATTGATATAAACATGTGGTAGTAGATAGCATACCATAAGAACTAAGATAAAATGCTTGTGGCATTTCCATTAAAAGAAAACCAGGTAGATCAATGGAATCAAGTCAAAGACCNAGGTGTAAATCCACACACTTATGGACACCTAATTTTTGATGAAGAAGTCAAAACCATAAAATGGAAAAAATAAAAGCATCTTCAACAAAGTGCTGGTCTAACTGGACATCCATATATAAGGATCCATTTTTATCACCCTGTACAAAACTCAAGTCCAAGAGAATCAGAGACCTCAACCCCAACCCAGATATACTGAACCCGATAGAAGAGAAAGTGAGGAATAGCCTTGAATGAATTGGCACAGGAGACAAGTTACCAAACAGAACACGAAAGCTGCAGGCACCAAGATTAACAATTAATAAATGTGACTTCATGAAACTGAAAGCTTCTATAAGTCAAAAGGATACCATCAAAAGGACAAAATGGTGGCAGCATATAGCATGGGAAAGGATCTTCACCAACCCCACATCAAATGGAGGATGGCTAATTTCCAAAATACATAAAGTAACTAGACATCAACAAACCACATAATCCAACTAAAAAATGGGGTACAGATCTAAGCAAACAATTCTCAACAGAAGAGTCTCAAATGGCCTACAAGCCCTTAAAGAAATGTTCAACATCCTTAGCCATCAAGGAAATGCAAATCAAAACAACTCTGAGATTCCATTCTACACTTGTCAGAATGGATAATATTGAAAACATAATTAGCAATTGATGCTGGAGAGAATCTGGAGCAAGGGGAACACTCCTCCATTCATGGTCAGAGTGAAAACTGTACAGCCACTTTGGAAACCAATATGATAGTGTCTCAGAAAATTGGGAATCAATCTACCTAAAAACCCAACTCTACCACTCCTGGGCATATACCCAAAAGATACTCCATCACACCACAAGGACACTTGGTCAACCATGTTCATTGTATCTTCATTTATAATACAGAAACTAGAAAGAACCTAGATGTCCCTCTCTGAAAAATGGATAAAGAAATTGTGATACATTTAAAGAATGGAGTATTATTCAGCTTTTAAAACAATGACATCATGAAATTTGCAGGTAAATGGATGAAACTAGAAAAAAAATCATCCTGACTGAGGTAACCCAGACCCAGAAAGACAAACATGATATGTACTCATTTATAAGTGGATGCTAGCTGTAAAGTAAAGGATAACCATGCTGTAATCCATGAACCCAGAGAGACTAAGTAACAAAGAGAGCTCAAGGAGGACCATAAGGATGTCCCTGGGAAGGGGAAATAGAATAGACATCTTGGGTGGTAGAGGAGAAGGGGATGGTGGGATCAAGTTGGATCAGGTGTGGGGAGGGCGAATGTACAAGGAGAAAGAACTGGAATTGAAGGGCATCTCTGGTATGAACTAGAGGCGTATTGCAATGGAAANTCCCATGGATCTAGGAAGCTGAACCTAGCAAAGACTCCTAGCAATGAGAGATATGGAGCATGAACTCTCCATCTCCTGTAACCAGGCAAGACTTCCAGTGGAGGGATCGGGACACCAATTGAACCACATAACCTTCAACCTACAACTTGTTCTGCCTGCAAGATATGCTGGGGTATAGGTGGCACAGAAATTGTGGTAGTGGCCAAGCAATGACTGGTCCAGCCTGAGACCCATACCACAGGAGGGAACCCACCCCTGATACTGCCTAGAGGGCCAGGACCCAGGGGCTAGATAGTACAAAGAGCTAGGAATAACCAAAGATGACTGACAAAAAAAGTCAGTGAAATGATTCCTAATAATATTCTGCTATTCTGCTATACACATAGATTGGTGCCTAGCCCAACTATCATCAGATAGGCTTCATCCAGCAACTGACAGAAACAGATGCAGAGACCCATGTGGTGATATTTTATCTGTGTCCCCCAATAAAATTTATCTGAGGATTGGAGGAAAACAGGCAGCCAGCCACTACTAGTAAAAACAAAAGTCACGCAAGTTAGCACACGCCCTTAATCCGTCTGGTTCTCTGTGAGTCCAAGGTCACACTAGGGAACAAGGGAAAGGTGGTGATGGCACACGCCTTTAATCCCAACATCAGCCATAGAGTTCTGGAGGTCTGTGCAGACAGACAGGAAGTGATGTAGCTTGGTGGAGATAGGAAATGAGTTAGCAGAATGGACAGGCATAAAAAGCCCGCTTAGACAGGAAGTTGCTCTCTTAACTTCGTTCTCTTTGGAAGCAGCGGCAGAGTTGGTGAGGTGAGGCTAGCTGGTGGCTTGTTCCTAATTCCTCTGACCTCTGTCAGATTTTTCACCCCTATTTCTTGTTCAGTGTGTTTATTTTTTTGGTTTTTTCGAGACAGGGTTTCTCTGTGTAGCTTTGCACCTTTCCTGGAACTCACTTGGTAGCCCAGGCTGGCCTCGAACTCACGAGATCCGCCTGCCTCTGCCTCCCGAGTGCTGGGATTAAAGGCATGCGCCACCACCGCCTGGCTCAGTGTGTTTATTAATAAAACCCTTTAGAAATTTGTCTTATAGACCCACAGCCAAATATTTGTTGGAGCTCTGGGAATCCTGTAGAAGAGGGAGAGGGAGGAGTATAAGGGCCAGCAGGGTCAAGGACACCACAGAAAACCCAGAGAACCAACTATCCTGGGCTCATAGGGGCTCACAGAGACTGAACTGACAAACCAGGGAGCCTGAATGAGACTGACCTAGCCCTTCTGCATATATGTTACAGTCCTATAGTTTGGTGTCCTTGTGGGACTCCTGACAAGGAGAGCAGGGGTGGTTTGTGACTCTTTTGCAGACTTTTGGGACCCTTATCCTCATACTGGCTTGCCTTGTCCAGGTTTCAACTTGATATGCAGTATTTTGTTGATATCCATATCAGCTCTCCTCTGAATAGAAATGGAGAAGTGGATAGAGCAGGCAGAGGGGAGATGGGAGGGAGGGACTGGGAAAAGAGGAAGGGGGGTAAACAGCAGTCAAGTTGTATGAATAAATAAATAAATAAATAAATAAATAAATAAATAAAATGTACTTTTAAAATGAAAAGATATGAGTTTAGAGGGTAGTTTGATATTATGTCCCTTTAGCGGAAAAATAGTAGTAAGTTCACGCTTGGNACCTGTGAGAGCCCCAACCATGGGTTCTTGGCTATATTTAGAGTATCAGGTACGTATTTCTTAATGTAGAGCAGGCTTTAAATCCAATAAGAAAGTGGTTGGTGACCTCATGACAATCATGTCACTGCTGCACCCATGAGCATATCTTGCCATGCTGGTTGTTACTGTAGCTCACAGTGTTCACAGTAGATTAAGACGATGTTGACAATTTCTCCCAGCTGCTTACATAACACTTCTCAGTACAATGAAAGCTAGCCAGGTGGGATGAGGTTCTCTAGTACACAAATTAATTTCTTCATACCCTGTACATAATGTGGTGTCTTCAACAATAGTGCCATTTTACTAGGTAAAAAATGATTACTTATTAAGATTATGTTATCTTGGCTTACTGAAACTTTTAGAACAAAGATGTGTTTTTCTTAATTCCAGTAATGATTTTAGATCTAAAGCCCATATTTCCTCTGATACTATTACACCAACTGTGAGTCTTTGTTAAATTTGTCAGTTATTTCAATCTCTTGCTAAGCTTTGTAACGTCATACCTTTGCTTTCAACTATTACATTATATATTTTAGTTGCCTCTTGGTGCAGTGGATATCTATGAAGTAAAATACATATTGTTGAACAAATGATAATGTTCAACTTTTGGATATATACCCTAAATTTATTGTAATGATTTATATATTTAAACTTATTTTCACACTCATACTTTTTATCCTTTACTATACTTCATTTCTTGTTTTTTTTTAAATAAGAAATAGAATTTTCTTTTGTCTTTGTAATTTTTCTAAATTCACTTTTCTTTCCATTGTTTAAAAGCAACCTATGCACATACAGGAAACACTATTTTGACTCAGTATGTATTTAAAAACAGAGATTGAATGATCACATAAAGTTGGGAGGGTAAAGTGGGCAAGGGTTAGGGAAGAGATTAGAGGGTACAGAATGAGGGGTGGATTTGATAAAAAAACAGTATTTGTGTATATGAATATTAAATAAAATATTTTAAAAGTTAAAAAAAAAGATGAAATGCTTTCTCCTCTTCTCCTTTCACTTCAATCCAGTTAGAAATAGCACAGGATAGCTGGTGAGTATTTCACTCTTCAGAGTCACAATTACTAACGTCTTCTCCTGTTTACTACAGGGGAAAAGGAGAGTGATTGAAAATATTTGTAATTAGACATTTTGATAGACTACAACCCTTGTATATAATGGAGATGGGCCATGAAACATTTAAGTAACTCCTTTGATCTTTTCAGGGATTTTTGTTTTACTTAAACTTTTAAAATGAATTCATTCTTTGACAGTTTCTCACATCTATACAATATATTCCNGTCACACTCATCTCTCCATCCTCTCTTATTCTTCTCCCACCCCTATAAAACCCCCTTCCTGCCACCAATTTGCCACCTCACTTTCTAGTCTTTTTATTTTGTTTGTATTTTTTGTTTTCTTTTCTCTTTTTATTTATTAATTAAATTTTTACATTTATTTTACATCCCGACCAGTTTCCCCTCCTTCTCTCCTCCCATTCCCTCCCCCGGCCTCCCCTCTGCCCCCCTCATTCACCTTTCTGTCTATAACTCACTGTGTTTAACCAGGGCCATTAGGGATGGCATAGGTATAGAGTTCCCCACTGGAGCATTAATAAATTACTAGTGGTATCGCTGATGATAATGACTTCCTGTTTTCTAGGAGTCCGTAACAGCCATTAGCTCTCATAAGTGTTGCCCAATGAGCCTCCAACTTTTTATCTACTGTAACTAAACATGTATTGGCTCAGTTTGCTGCAAGCCCTATGCAGACCAACACAGTGGTTATGAGTTCCTGGGTATCATGTCTTGGCTATACGACAGTGTTTCATAGCCTTCTGTTGCTTGGCTCCTGCATTCTTTCTGCCTTTTNTCTGATGTTCCTTGAGCTTTGAAGAGGTTGATATTCATGTACCACTTAACTTTGAACATCAACAGTCCCTTATTCTCAGCACCTGGAGCAGTTATAAATCTCTGTGCTAACCACTGTGACCTTCAAAGACAAGTTTCTTTGATCAAAATGAGGACATCGTTATGGTTATAAATGTCAATAATCAAGAAGCAGTTTGACAACATGTCCATTTAGCTAAACAAAAGTACTAGGATCACCCCTACTGTCTATGATCCCCTTATCCATGGGCCTTTGATAAGGTTCCCAGTACTGAACATGAACTACCTCCTATGTAATGGATCTCAGATCTACTCAGAAATCAGTTGATTAAACCACAACTAGTATGTTAGTCATACCAATAAGCATTTCCTGCGTAGCAAGATGGTGCTATAGAATGACAATAGCTGACTTTTACCTTCAGATGCCTGCATAGCAACTTCCAACCCTTCCAACACCATGAATGCTATCCAGCAGGTGGGAACTTCCATCTTAGTTACAGAATGCTTCTACCATATTATGCAACCAAAGAGAACAGTGTCCTCAAAAAATAGGATCTGTCCTATTTAGGGTAACTATTGATGTGATGAAACATCATGACCAAAGCAACTTGGGGAGAAAAACGTTTGTTTTCTTTATCCTTCCACAATACTTTTCATCATGGAAGTCAGGGCAGAAACTTGAATAGAACAGAAAACTGTAGGCAGGAGCTGACAGAGAGGCCATGGAGGAGTGCTGCTTGCTGGTTTGTTCTCCAAGGCTTGCTCAGCCTGCTTTCTTATAGAACCCAGAACCATCTGCCCAGGAGTGATCCCACACACAATGGGTCATGCCCTCTGACATCAACCACTAATTAAGAAAAAGCCCAAAGGCTTGCCTACAGCCTGATCTAAGGAAGTCATTTTCTTAACTGAAGATCCCTTTTCTACAGGGACTCTAGCTTTCATCAAGTTGACATAAAATTAACCAACACAGGGGCTTACCATCCACTTCTGGTGGGCAAAAAAGAAAAAAGCCATAATGTGTATCAGTTTGAAGATTTCTGGAAACTTCCTGGATAACACTCTAGGGAAGTACCTACATTTTGACAGTGGATTTTTATTTAATATCTCATAGCTTCTTGGGATCTGTGTTATACACTCATTCCAAGTAATTTTTAAAATATATATTTTTATTAAATCTTTGAGAATTTTAATCAACATATTTTGTTCATATTCACCATCTACTCCTCTCTTTAACTTCTCNAAGACATATCATCCCATCTCTTCCCAATTTCCTGTTCCATCCCTCTCTCTCTTCTCTCCTTCACTCCCTCCTTCCTTCCCTCTGTTTGTCTCCCTGTCTCTGTTTCTCTCTCTCAATAATCTTGAGTCCCATTTATGCTGCCCATATAGTTATGGGTGTGAGGCCATCTACTCTCAGCCACACTATTAAAGAAAACTGACTCAAAGAATCTATCAATTGGCCAAGAATTCATGATTGAGAAGCTTATATTCCCCTAATGAGAAACATATGATGTTACATAAAATAGTACACATATAATACCACCTGTGTATCCAGCTTGACTGCAATCCTTTAAACACAAGAAATATTTGTTCTCATGACTGCACTAGTGCTGAAAATCATTTGTGAAAAACGAGAATACACTAAGATTCATGGATCAACTTCTGAGATGAAGAAAACAAATAAGACCCTTGATCCACATATCAAATAATATAGATATTATTTATTATTTGCAAATAATATACTAAATATGGAGGGAAGACAAAGGCATATATTCAGAAAAGACAACTAAAACACATGGAAAACAAAAGTTGGGAGGGCCCTTGTATAATTAATTCTCCTCTCTTAGACCTGAGACTCATTTCTACCATAGGAAGTTGCCATAATATATTCTACTTTCAGATTATGTACAAAATTAAACTGTAAATGGGGTGTTCAGAAATGATGTGCCCCTCATTCCTCAAGGAGACTATACTACTAGTCAGTGAGCCTTCTGCTGCTGGAACTGAGGAATGTATGTGTAGTCAGTATTGTATGAGATTAGTTTGGAACTATGCAATGTTTTATTTTGAAGAAATGGCAAGCTTCCTTCCAGTGAAAAATCCAAATGGCCAATAGCAGGCTTGAAGTGTGCCAAGATTTAATGTCTGGGGTTCACTGTTGGTCATAGTTTTCTTAGCCGTCAAGCTTGACTATTTAAAAGTCTGTATTTGTGGTCACTCATCTTATAAATCAAATTTATCTGCAGGTTATCTGAAAGTTATAAGAAAATTGAGAGTCTGATCAAGATTGTCGCATCTTCAAAGTAAATTATAGCAGCAGCTACCATATTTATGTCAATGGAAAGAATAAATGCACTGGAAACGTACAAATCAGAGTCAACCTGATAGTAGAGTTTTGACATACTCTGCTTACTTTTAAAACAAAAATGTAATTAAACAGCTCAATGACCTTAATGTAGCTGATTTACCTATTTATAAAATGCCAAATATCTCTTTACAGGGGCATAGTTTTGATTTTAAAACTCATAAAAGAACTCCATGGAATGATAGGTTTTAAAATGCTGATGTGACAATTTCTGGTATTATATTTATTAAAGTTTACATCATATCTTCTGTATTAATGTTCTTTGATTTGAGAGGCACAATGCATATGCTGAGTAGATGAAAGTATTCTATTCTATACACATGATCTCTGTGTACCCCTGTTTGTCATTGTTGTTGTTGTTATTGTTATTGTTTGAGATGTTCATGATTCTACAGCCAAAGGGTGTTTTTATATTTCCAAGAGCACCTACATAGCTGAATTCCATAATTGACCTATGATATGACAGCATAGCCCTGTTTTTGACTTTTTGGTCACATACTTTCTCCCAAATGCTTTTTTTCATTGAAACACAAATGAGAAATGAGACAAGCCATAAATGGGAGATGATAGCATTCCAATAAGAATCCTTTTATATGAACAGTACTGAGTGATTTGCCATTCACCAACTTATGGTATCTCAAAAAGATAAGTCAAAATGCTGAGTGCTGAATCTTCCTTTATGAGTATGAATATTAACTTAAGGGTCTTAATCGAGAAAAGCATGAAATGTCTCTTTGACGCTTCTAGGCTTTTAGGATAGACACGATATTCATAATTATTTTCCACGTCCTATCAGAGTCATTTTCTTTGAGAATATAATATCACAAACAGTTTGACACTATTGATGGGAAGATGAGTGAACTCCAAAAAATCAGTAAATCTTGAGACATCAGAGTCTCCTGGTAGAACCATTCCAATACAGATGTTGAGAATTACAGTTAGTATCTTGCCATAAGATATACCTAATATTGAAACAATTTGAAAATTCTTCATAGCAATCTTCCAAGCTTACAATGTTTGTATCATAGAAGTATTTCCATTTTCCAGGAAAATATGAAAATTGCCTATAATGTGAGGACAGTTATATTTATATGCCAATCTTTATGTGAAATGTTGAGGAGAAAAATACTACCCAGTTATAAACATTGCTCAAGATACTGGAAATGAAACTATCAATGAAAAATAATTCATGGTCAATGCTATCAGAGCAATTGTACAAACTTTGCAATATGGATAAAAGTTAATTGAATGGCTGAAACTGGGCTCCTTCATCTGCAATATCTAATATAGTATTTCATATTTTGTGAGATGCTTGAGGCTTAATGGTGTTTAGTATATGAAGTGCCTCACATAAATGAGGGTAATTATTAGATATTGAAAGCATCATGGTTCCCTTCTCACACATCTGCTCTTACATCCTGCCATTCTTAACTGCAAGTTCTAAGGGATCATTGAAATATTACATGTTTCTTTGGAGGGAGTTAAAAGCTTATCACATTAATTAAATCTATATCAAATTACAAACTTGATTTTAAAATATTTAAAATGGCAATTATGCTTTAACATCATTGTTATACATGTACAGGTAAATGAAGAATGCATGCAAGTTTATGAAGGTGGTAAATTTATTGTCAGGTTAATAAAGAAATAAAGACAATTGAAATTTGTGATAAATAATCAAAACAGCCTTTGAATAGGATGGAGGTTGTCTGTCTTTTGTAAATTACAAAAGACTGTATTTTTTTTCTTCACACAGCATTTCTTCACTGTCAGGTTTTTAGAAAGAATGGCTATCATTTGTGTCTGTGTGGGAGTGATTGGGTTATGTGAATATAGATTCGATGTGGTTTGTAAATAGGCTCAGCCACAGATTTGGAGTTCAATAATATGAACCATGATCATTTCATTTGCTTAATCAATACCTACTGTTTGCCAATAAGAAGTTAAGATATCCAAATCTTTCTTAAATTGCAACAATATTATGCTATTTAATCATAATTAGTTTATCATTTTTAAGTGTTTGAGACTATTCTGAAAAAAATCTTTCAGTCTTAGAAAATTCTGCAATCACAGGAAAAAGAAAATGACTTTTAAATTCCAATTATTTATTCAAAGTTATATTTTCATTTATTCTAATTCTTTTGGAGGGTACTTAAATAACTTTCAATAGATTAATATAACTACCATGAGATAAAGCATAATTGATACTTCCCATGTAATGCCTAGCATCATTATGAATATAATTATAATCACATTCTTGACTATGACTAAGCTAACATATTGTTGGTCTGAGCAGGACTATTGCAAGCAGGGGGCAGAAATACACATGAATAATTTCTTTTTAAAAAATGTTTTCTTTGTTTTGACAAAAGAGGTCCAAAGTAATAACAGGGTTCCAGGAAATGTATTTAGGACCTATGATGGATCACCACCAGTAGGAGGTACAGCTTTCTGGTGCACTAGAATATAATCAAAGAAATTGGAATTCCATGGTACTAAGTCTATGGGTAGTGAATATGCCATCATGTCCAATTTTGTGAACCCCTAATAAGCAAACCCAAAGATGGGGTAGGAAAGAAGCTGGCTGACATTCAGAACATGCCACTTTCCACAGCTGCTCATTAACAGACAAAGGGCATGACAGATAAATGTCTTTGTTTTTCCTGTTCACTACAATATTGATACACACACTGTTTTCAGATCTGCTTGTTCCACGATTTTTTTTTGTTCTTGTTGCTATAATAATCGATGTGTTTTATTGGAGTTCCTTACAGTAATAGGGCCGAGGAGGTACTTGTGGGAGGATGAATGAAGCACAGTCAGCTGCATCTCCAAAAAGCACATTCCAGAATGGGTAACAGATCCTGAAAGCTGGAAACCTATAACACACTGAGCAACTTGCAAGTAGCTCAACAAGGATTCTGGTCTACAACTTCACAAATCTCCATTCAGATCATTGCCCCCTACTGAAATGCCCTGTGGGTTTTCTTGTGATGTCCTTGACCCCTCTGACTCCTACAATCCTTCCTCCCTCTATTCAGCAGGATTCCAGAGCTTGGCCCAATGTTTGACTGTGGGTCTCTGCATCTGTTTCCATCAGTTGCTGGATGAAGGCTCTCTGATGACAATTGGGATAGTCATCAATCTATGGGTATAGCAGAATATCATTAGGCATCATTATATTGACTATTTTTCTCCTCCAATCAAGTTTGATTCTATCCTATGTCTCTGAGCCACCCAGTCTCTGAGTCCTAGCACTCCAGACAGTGTCAAGGGTAGGCTCACTCTCATGGCATGGGTCTCAGGCTGGACTCGTTATTGGTTGGCCACTCCCACAATCTCTGCACTACCCTTACCCCAGCACATCCCATAGACAGGACAAGTGTTGCCATGTTTCCATCCAGCAAAGTAGAGACTCATGTTGGTGCCAGTGTTAGCATGCCTTGGATCACAGTGTCTCAAGGACACTCCTGACTGCAGCTGTAAGATGTGAAGGTCTCATTTGTAGGTGTCCATACATTATAGAATCATTTGGAAAGCTGGGGTGGCAGGGNGTTAGCTTTGCTGCTTGCTGTTAATCTTTGTTTTTGTTTTTGTTTTTTGTTTTTGGTCTGTCATGATATCATAAATGTGATTTGAAGGCAAGGAAACAAAACAACAAGATAGAAGTTGGTGTGATATGAGGCAACACTTCATACAACTGAACTGTGACCACCTGACAGACTGAACTATAGTCTTTCATATATAAACAGCTGATGAAGAATTGCTGCTGAACATGTCCAGAGTTGAATGAGCATAAGGCATTCATCTAAAAAAGTATACGTCAGATCACATGATCACTAATGTTTTCTGGTGAGATATTACGTCTTTGTGGGATACAATGACAAAACAGAATTGTTTCATTTATTTTCCAAAAATAAAATGCTTAAACAGAGAGTTCTGCTTTATATGATTACTTATTGATCTTTTTACTATATTATACCAAAAAAATCCCTGTGAAAAGAATATTAATAAATGTATTAAAGCATAGTAGCAGACTGTGGAAGAGCTACTACTTCCAATTCAGCCTGGACCTGCTCCAGACACTTCCTTCTGTGACTTAATAGACATTGTCAACATGATGAGAAACTTAGGAGTTAGAAGACACAGTGAGCTTCTACATTCCTACACCAGAACCTTGCCTGTCATGTCGTGAAATGAAGTACATTGCACAATGTGTTTCCTTTGAGTTCAGAATGAATGTGCCAATATCTACCAAAACACTGGACTCCTACAGTTTTTAGTATAGTGTAGGCCA
>LZPO01045979.1:5508-18773 GCA_001675575.1 Neotoma lepida | reverse complement strand
CAGGAAGTCTGGACTCCTTCTGTAAGAATAGTGCACTGTTCTGTGGGCACTCACTGTCCGTGATCTCTCTCTACTAAAAGCCACTCCACAGTGCTCTTGGCACAGTGCTCCTAGTCTTCCCATCTGCAGCAGCTCAGCACTTTGCACAGCACTGCTGTTAATCTCCTGTGAGCACTTGCTCTCACTGTTTGGGTTGGGAAGCAGCAGTCCGGACATTCATGCTAGTCTACTGTCATCCTGGAAGTTGACCTTTCTAGTCTACTGTCATCCTGGAAGCTGACCTTTTGGCAATTTGACGATATATTACATGAAAACAAATGCATAGCAAATTCATTCTTTAGCAATTAGAATTTATTTACATAAACCATAACAATGTATAATAAATAACATAAGCCCTGGCATGGTAGTGGAACATACCTGCAATCCCAGCACTCAGAGACTGAGCAAGCAGGCAGACCCTAAGTTCAAGATCAGTATGGGCTGCACAGCCAGATCCTGCCTCAAAAATCAACGAATCAAACTCAGGACACTGCATATTTAAAACAATCAGCCATTTCTAATAACTGAAGCTCATGTCTGACAGTGCCCTTAGGCTGGGTGGTCTGGCCACCCTGCTGAGGCTCCATCCCCTAGGCACCTGCTGCTCATCACCCCAGGAAAGGAACAATCTACACAGCCCTGTCTTGCTTCTGGAGATGGAAGCCCACCCCCTCAGGGTCTGGGAGCTCAACCCACCCAATGGATACAAGCCACATGCTGTCTATGCCAAGTTTCTCTTCCCTACGTGCTCCCTGACCTGAGGTCTCCTGGGTTCCATTATTCCTCACAATCTCTCCCTCAGTCAACTCCACATAGTCCATACCCTGCTTGGACTTCACTGACCAGCAATCGTGCTGCCTGCAGTCCCACTGTGTTCCTCAGAGTCAAATCACACATAGTTACTTAGAGATCTGAAAACTTAGAATCAGCAGAAGAGAGTATCACAGTTCCTGCCCTTCTCATCCACAAAACCTTCAGACAGATGGAAGCCTGCAGCCTGGTACCTAACTAACTTAAACTGTTCACACCCCTTTCTTGATACCTCAGCTTTCTCATCTACAAAATGGGCAAACTCAGGGTTCACAGTACTTTCCCCTAAACTGTCACAGAAGTCCAATATGTCCACTTGTAGGAGGGCACCTGGCATGTTAGGCATGTCAGTCACATTACCATTATTCATTCTTCTGATCTCTGACCTCCTCTCAGCACATAAGTAAAGCCAGACTAATCACTGCCCCCAGTTCTTGGAGTAGCCTGGTGTGTGGGAAATACTCAGTGAAGGATTTATGTTGGGAAAGGTGGTGGTTTGGAATGGGATCCAGACCAGATACTGATGGCCTGAGACTCTAAACACCAGCACTTTGAAACTCACACTCCAGTGGACTGATGAGCTCCCCACATCTGGCTGGAGCACTTGGGCCTTCTTGTGAGCCTGCCCCCTGTGTGATTCAATAAAGGAGCAAGGAGGACATGAAGACACTGAACACACCAGAGGGAACACACGTCACAGACATCTTGGGGAGCAGTACTATTAAAACGCCCGTCCCTTGTCTCAGCTATCCTATTTTTCTGAGCTTGTATCCAAAAATACTAATAAGAACAATCAGCCACAAGCAAAAAGATATGTGTATAAGAATGTTCACTGACGTGCTGTATGCTATAGATGAGTTAAATTCCCATTTAGAGGGGATTTTGTAAGCACTGAAATATCAACAACTACAAAAAGACCACTGTTCTATCATGCTTGTTACAGATGTAAACATGAGTAGGGGCACAGAGGCAGGGACAGGTGGGGATGAGGGCAGGATGCCAGGGGATCCACACCAACTGTAATCTGCCATTTTCTCAGACCTGTGTCATAGTCAGTAGGGCCAAGTGAGCAGTAGCAGTTTCTTTCCATCGCATACCTTTAAGCATTGCCAGATTTTAAGTTGATACTACACAGAAACTTTCAAAATTGGGGAGAGAACCATTTTCCTTTTTTTTTTTCCTAAAATGACTTTCATGCAAAATCAAAAGGTGATGCTGGGAGCTCCTGAGAGTAGTTCTGTGATAGAGCAACACTCAAGCATGGCTGCCAGGCCAACAGCACAGGCTCTGTGCCTGAGAAGCCAGCCCCTTCCAGAGGGGAACCATGAGAGATGATAGCAGATTCCAGGTCACCCTCCCCCTACCCCAGATTTCCGGGGAAGGAAGGTCCAGCCAGAATCAGAAACTACCTAAAAGCAGTACCCTCTGGATCCACCCAGCATGTGCCATGGGAGGAGGAACAGGAGGGTAGTCACACGAAGCTAGGTTCATACTATTTGAGCATAAAGAAGTGTCACAAAATTCCAAGACAAGAACATAGACGCTTTTAAAAACTTGTAATTTTAAGTGAACTGTGAAAATTCAAAACAAAACATAGTCTTTATAGCTTCACTTGAAATCCAGACCACAAAAAGTACACCTGCATTGGGCCACAAGCACTGAGGTACTCAGGAAGCATGGATGTGGCTGACAGGACTTTGAAAACTCAAGAAGGACATAACAGACAAGCAGCACTGGCTCACGACTGAAAAATATGTTGCCCAGCAACAGAAATTTGGAGCATCTGAGAAGTTTTTCAAAGAAAATGCTCAAATAATCCTGAACTTGAAACTCAAAAACTGAGTATGCAGAGGCCAAGTCTAAGCACAGTTAGGTGAAGGAAACACAAAAGCTTGGGACATCAGGTGAGAACGCTTACTCTGTCCAAATGAACACATCCATGAAGTTCAGTAGAAAACCACGTTCACAAGGTACATCATTCCAAACAGGAAAGTTTGTAAAGAAAACTAAACACAAGAGAAAAGTGGCAGTTTGGTTCTTCAAACATGTTTGGTTAAAGGTAAGAACAGCAGTATTTAAGCTCATTTAGATAAAACAAGTAACCCTGCTCCCTGCAAAGACTATGCTTGCTACTACTAGCCTGCAGGAACTAGTCAGCAGGAACCTAGCAAGGCCAAGGCACCTGTGTTTGCTGCTGTCTCCTCACCAGCAGCCCACCTGCTAAGCAGTGCACTCAGGGTCCAAGGGCTGATCCAATGGGGACTCTGCAGCAAGCTGAGAGAGCAGCTTGGAAGCAGCACTTATGGGGTTCACCAATTCAGTCTGCACCAACTGCAGACCTAAGCTGCGACACACCTGCCCTGACTCCTACAGGTGCCTGTCAGGCACTCTCAAATACGCCATCCTTTGGAGTGGGAGACATAACAGAAGAAGATATGGATAACAACATGCTGATAAAGGACCAGGGCGGCGGGGATGCGGGTCAGGAGAGGAAAAGCTGTAAGTATGGCCACAACCCCCTGGCCTATGCTGACCTGGAAAGGGAACTGCACTGTAACTGGTACTGCTTCCAAAGAAAACTTTCTCTAAGACCAGGCACTTCCCGATCACATAACCACTTAGAAGCAAGCAACATCACCCAAAACAGAGCAATGAAGGCAGATCTCCACCTCACACAGTAGCCAAAAATTAACCTAAATTTAAAGGTCTAAACGCAGAAACTAAAACCATAAAACACTTACAAGAAAACAGGAGATCTTCGTATCCTGGACCTGGCAGCAACTTCGCAGATACAACCCCAAAGTCAATCAATAAAAGGAAACAAGAACTGAACCTCCTCAAAAGCAGACCCTAGAGAACACAAAGGCAGCACTGAGTGGGAGGAGCATGGGCAAGCTATAGACCAAACACACCAAGGACTTCTGCAATTCCACAATCAGAAAACAGCCAAACCTAGATAGACATCTACAGAGAAGTCACATAAACAGCCGGTAGGCATACTGGGAGGTGCTCGGTAGTCCTACTACTCATTAGCAAATGCAAATGAAATCCAAGTGAAATGCCACCTTTAACAACGGCAAGGTATCAAAAGTTAGGGAGGTCCAAAAGTGGAGACCCACCAGGCATTGCTGATTGATTTTATATGTATATATATATATAAAACAAATACAAGTCTACCAATGTTCACAGCAGCCAAAACCTGGAAACTGCCCAAGTTACATCAGCAGAATGGATAAACAAGGTGTGAATCATAGAGAAGGGAACATTATTCAGCTTGGGAAAGGAATGAGATTCTGTCAGGTATTGTACACAGATGGTTCCTGAAACACCATGCTACACGACATAAGCCTGGCAGAGAACAGACACTACATAATCCCACTTACCTGGGGTATCTAAGAGTTGATTCCAACAGAAAGTAGTGTGGTGGCCACTGGGGCTGAGAAGGAATGCACAACTGGTACTAAGGGGGACAGTTTCTACTTGGAAAGGTCAGTGTCTGAAAACTGGTGCATAACCACGCACAAGTACTTGTGTCATCACTGAGATGCACTTAAAAGTGGTCAGTGGGAAGGTTTACACTGCCTGTATTTTGTGACAAGAAATAACAGACACATGATGAACCAAGAAACCCACATGCAAGTTGAAAAAGATCAGAATTAACACCCAGTGTTAAGAAAAGAATAAGTGCTTCATAGCACAGCCTAGCCTAGGCCAGAACTCCTGCCTTTGCCTCTGAACGCAGGGATTACAGTTTTGTGCTGCTACACCCAGGCAAAGGTTGTAACTGATACATAAGTTTTCAAGACACATTAAATAAAAGACCCCAAGGAATGGGGAACCCATCATAGATAGGTGCCCTATGTTGTTAAGAACAATAAAGCTAAGTGGGGAGTTCAGAGCCTTTACTGAAGGCATCCCAACAAGCAAATAGCTACTGCTTCTGTGGCTCAAGAGGCCCACTTCCATGCCATCTTAAGACCCCAGATAGCAAAGACAGGCAGTGGAGCAGTTCCCATGAATACCCTGTCCACAGAGGACATTCTGCTCTCATTCCTAACAGAAGCACACAGACCCAAGACTTTCCCAGGCCCTGTAAGGTCAAGGAGAGAGAGGGAACCAGTGAGGCCACATCACCTGTAATAGTACCCACATACACATTTCCAGGAAAAGCTTAGCCTATGATGACTGAGGTCAACTGCCTTTACTGAACATATGTTTCAAAACCAGAGACTGCAGAACCCTACCCCACCCCCCAGCCCCGGAAGCCACAGGGACCTAGGGCTTGGCTCTGTCCACTCAGCTGCACTTGGCCCAGCCATGGAGTCTCAACACAGCCTGAGAGGCATAAGGCTTAGGGAGCAAGTGACATTAACAAGTGAGCTTGGGCCTCGCCCACCCACATACAGCTTAGGTGGTGTGGAAAACACTGAGCTCTAGTTCCACTGTGGAAGAGTCCTGGAGTCTACCAAGGGACACTTGTGGCTCAAACAAGTCTCTTTATTTTTTCAGTATCATGTATGTTAGTACTACCGACACCCTAGATTTCATTCATAAATCTTCCTTAAATTGTGGCAGGGAAGCAGAGGCAGAAGAAAGTGAGTAGAAAACAAAGCCCCCGAAGTCTGCTCCATACAGGGGATCTGGGCATCAAGGCCTCAGCACTGCACTGTAACTATGCCTCTGCAGCTTCTGAGGGAATCTGCCTCAAACACAGGATGGCCTGACACAGCCATAGAGTATGCCCAGAGCCCTCACTGTTACCCTTTAGCAGCTGGAGCAGCTGGATAACAGAGGCTACAGCCACACATGTTCCCTAAAGATACCTAGAAGCCCTAATGTCTTAGTCTCGCACTGACAGCAGGCCATCGGTTACACGTTGTTTTCCAGGAATTGGAAGGAGCTGTGGCAGGGCATGTGATCATGCTTTGACCAAGTGTGCACTCAAAGATGAAAGAGAAATGTTTACTTTTTCTGGCCTCTTCTGATCATACAGGTCAAGACCAAAAGGATGTCTTAGACAGAGGGGAGAGATGAGACAAGAAGAAAGAGGGTCTCACCTGCTGGTGAGAAGGCCCTATGGTAAGTTCACTGAAATCCTGACTTCAGGAGCAAGTTCTGTCCATACAGCAGGGAACACAGTCACTCTCTAGGCTCCCTTGATGATAAAAATCACCGAGTGAATCTCACACAGGGACCTTTCCAAACCCAAATAGAGTGCCAATGGAAGGCAGTAACTGTTCCCAAAGAGTAAAATACCCAATGGATGTGTCTGGGATGTACTATACACGGTTCCATAAATAAGCTACAACTGAGAGCAGTATCCTGACCCATGAGCACAGCATGTGGTGCTGAGCTAGGCAGCCTCTGAACTGGGACTCTGTGAGCAGCAATAGTCCCTGCTGTCTCTGTAGCTGCCCATCCTGAGGCTTTGAGGGCAGGCAGGCCTGGCAGAGTGTCAGGAGTGGTGGAGCTGGGCCTGGTGTTTATGTCTGATCCCGACGACTGAGGGCTCATGACGATTTACTGACGCAAGAGCTCCCAAGCACTGCATGCCAGAAATTAATCAGGGGAGGAAGAATTCTTTTTAAGAAACCACTTGGCCAGGGCTGCCCAGCCTGAGGCTGAAAGTGTAAGCGGAGCCACTCCTCCTCTGGGAGCAGCACACCCAGGGCTTCCAAGCAGCTCCAGGCTGGTAAATCAGGCACAGGCACAGGCTGGGGAGGTCTTGCCACAATGCCTGGCCCTGCTGTGGCTGGCCACAGTATCCAGTGGTCTGCCCCAGGGCCAATCTTCCCCCAGGGGACCCCTTCAGATGGCGTCTGCAGAGCCCCACCAATGTGCATACTCCATGGTTGGGGGTGTCTATGGAAGTGACTGGAAGCCTCTGATCTTGTAATCTATTGCTATAATTCCTTTCTCAAGAACTGGGTTTTAAAGTTTACAAAACAGGAGACAACCTTAAAAGGAAAAAGTTGGAATGTGAAGGATGCAGTCTCTACAGGAGCAGCAGCCTCTTCGCAGGGTAGGATGCATGGGCAAGCCAGGCTCTTCCTGCAACCCTCTTTGCACACACACAGACGCTATGTGACATCAAATGCATGGTCAACTACACACGACCATGTCACATCAAACGCATGGCTAACCATGCACAGCCAAGTCACATCAAATGTATGGCTAACCATGCATAGCTGTGTCATATCAAAGGCATGGTTCACTACACACAGCCACGTCACATCAAACACATGGCTAACTATGTACACCATGTCACATCAAATGCATGGTTGATGACATATAGCATGTTTCATCAAGTGCATGGCTAACTATATATAATCATGCCACATCAAATGCATGATTAATGACAGCATGTTACACCAAATGAATGGCTAACTATATACCACCATGTCACCTCAAATGCATGGTTAATGACACACAACATGTTACATCAAATGCAGGACTAACTATATCTAGCATTCCTATATCTCAAACAAAACAAAATAAAACAAAAAACACTCCAGAGAAGGCATGTTGTACCCTATCCCAAGTGTGGTAGCCCCCAAAACATCCATCTGCTGGCCTCTGGTTTACTATAGCCTTATAGACCTTGATTTCAATCAGTGTATGAGAATAGGAGAAATCCTAGGATCAAGAACTAAGGTCTTTAACACACTGCCCTGGCTCCACAGAAGATAAAGGACCTGAGCCCCACTCCTACTGCCCAGCAAGTACTCTGTCCCTGCCCCCTCACACTCTCTGATGCCCACCATACCTCCTCCTTCCCAAACTATTTCTCAAACTAATGCTAACTCCTGAATGGACTCTTCACTCACACTATGGGGGCTGGATGCACAGATGGGAAGGAAGGCAGGCAGGGAGGCTTCACACCACTTACGAGATGCAATACAAATCACCTCATAAAAGATAGGAATAAAAGAGCCACTGCAGTGGCTCAAAGCTACAGATAGAATTCAGCCTACTTCATTTCACTGCAACATAAAATTCAGCTAACCTGTAAAGCCATGGAACAGAGAGAACAGAGTCATCTGGACAGCGCAGGACAAGGGCCCCTGAAGAGTGGTCAACAACATACCCCTGTCATTAGACAGAAAACAGGATAACTGACCCTGGCAGGTAAGACTTGACTTCCACTATGGACTTACAGAACTGAGTTATACGAAGGTGGTTAGGATAAAATGTAAACTGTTATAGATGTGTCTGTAGGCTTTGCAACAAGACTGTCAAGGCAGTCAGAGCTGTGAGATGCCAATGTGAGAGTTAGAGCACTTTGAACCATCAGCCTCTTGGACAGCTGCTAGCTTCCAAGCCACACGCAAAGGACGGGAAGCCAACCAGCGTGGCCTGGCTCTCATAGAACCTGAAACTGGACTTTACATCCTAGGAAGCAACTCAGGGAGAAAAAGAGACATCCCATAATAAGGCAAAGATGGTTATTCTAACACCAATTTGCATGGGCTTAAAATAGCCTCAACACACATAAGAATAAAACCTGACAGGACTAAAGGGAGACTGCCTCCCATCTACAATCACAACAGAGCTGTCTGACTCTACCAAAAGTTTTTGCCAATCACAGAAATAAGAAAGAGCACAACTCCACCACACCTTAAGGGGCCAGTGTTAGCTTAATATCAAAACTTAAAAGAAGAAATTAAGCTGGGTGTTGGTGACAGCGCATGCCTTTAGTCCTAGCACTTGGTAGGCAGAGGCCGGTGAATCTCTGAGTCTCTGAGTCAAGGCCAGCCTGGTCTACAGAATGAGTTCCAGGACAGCCAGGACTACACAGAGAAACCCTGTCAAAAATAAATGAATGAATGAATGAATGAGAGAGAGAGACAGAGACAGAAGGAAGGAAAGAAAAAATTGGGGGACTATGTGTATAATATAACCATAGTTACAGAATTATAAGGCTAGATTAACATTTTAAAAAAGCTGCCGGGTATGGTAGCACACATCTTTAATCCTAGAAGGGAGGCAGAGGCAGGTGGATCTCTGTGAGTTCGAGGCCAGCCTGGTCTACAAAGCTAGTTCCAGGACAGCCAGGGCTACAGGGAAAAACCCTGTCTCGAAAACGAACGAACGAACGAACGAAAGAAAGAAAGAAAGAAAGAAAGAAAGAAAGAAAGAAAGAAAGAAAGAAAGAAAGAAAAGGGAAGTCAATTGAGAAAATTTATCATATTAGTCAAATAAAAGGAAAGAAATCTACTATTAATTGATGCATAAAAAGTCTAATATATTAAGCCAAACCAAATGAAAGTTTTAACAGCCTATGAGAGTGTATCTGTGGTTCATGTGGTTCAACCTAAGGTCTTAACATGCTCTGATGAGAAAATTCTTAGCACACTAATGACAGATGAGAACTCTCTCATCCTGGTAGACCATTTACACAAAACCTACAGCAAGTGCCACCCTGGTGATGACATTCTGAGAGTTTTCCTTCTCGATGCAGCAAGACACAGATGCCCACAATACAGTGCTGCTCAGCAACTGACTGGAAGTCAGACAGCACAGAAAGACAGTCTAAGACTCGGCACACAGAGCAACCATCATCTAGATAGTGTGTACTTTGCTAAAATAATCTATAGATCAACTAGTGTAAAAAGCAAGTTATGTGATGTGTCAGGTAGCAAGGTAACTATACAACAACAAATTGTATTTCTAAACATCATGAGCAAAAAGGAGAATGGGGAAACAAAACAGTAAAAAACAGAGAAATCTAACAAAAAGAAATAAAACCTCAACTATGAGAATAAAAAATGGATATTAAAGATCTAAATAGACAGAAACATATACCACGCTCATGGGTTAGAAAATTGGAAATATGCAAATCAACAAAATTCTAATACAGAGAATGCAGTAGGTAACTGAAAAAGGGCTTAAAGAAAACTTACAACCCAGCCTAACTAGTTAAAAAAACATAACTGACTGAGATGGCTCTGTTGGCATAGGCAAGTAGAGCAATGGGTTAGAAGAGTCTAGAACCAAACCCACTCACATAGGGACTTGACTGGCATCACACAGTGAAGGAGAAAGCATTAACCCTTCAGTAAGCCACTGAACTAACCAAATACTAAAATTAAAAGTGGCTAATCCCCACTTCACGCCATACTTAAAAAATCCAAACCAAAATACAACTGGTAAAGTGGTGACATTTCTACTAAAAATATTACAGAGCGTCCTCAGGTCCTTTAGACAGACACAAATAAATCAAGTGAAATAATGTGTTATATTAAAATTAAAAGCATCTGTTAAATAAAAACACTAAAGGAGAAAAAGGCAACCCATAGGATTGACAGAAAACAGCAGTAGGAATAAGCAACAAAAAGACACATATCCACCCAATCTAAACAAAAAAGCTGCTACAAATCAGTAAGAAAAACAAAGACAAATTGGTTTCCTGAATCTCCATCCAGGAATGAAGAGGCAACTTCCCCACCACCCACATACGGCTGGTTATCCAAGCCGTATGAAAGTGATCAGCGATCCTTAGTTAATTTAGCCATAACAATAAAGATGAGAAGACTGTACAGAATACTGAAGATTGCATGTGAGTCAGACAGCATGCCCATGCAGCACAGGTCAGAGCACACTGTCACAGGCAATCTTACACAGATCATCTGCTACACACAAGCTACGGTGGCATCAAACAGAAGAACTCAAAGTGAAAACCATGCAGACATCAGCACCAAATGAAAGAGTACCTTGGGTTAGTCCATCCAATGAAACATTATACACCCACGGAAATGGACCAGCTGCCATATCCACCTTGCAAACACACTACTGAAAGGACCCAGACAGGAAAGAGCAAATGTTGTATGACTCCATTTTAATAAACTTAAAAAATTCATCTTAGATAGGAAAAGTGAAGGATGACGCCCAAGCAGGGAGGTGGGCGCAACAGCAGGGACACTGTGGTCGCTTCTCTGCCTGCTCTCCTTTCCTGAGCTCCCACTGGGGCCTCACGCCTGTCTAGAGGCTGGCATCCGTCAAGAGAAAGCCCTCACATGGGAACACTTAGGTCTCGTGTTTACCAAAAACTCAACTCCCACCAAGGAAGACCTGTTAGACAGGCGACCTCACATCCACATGCAACCATCAAGGAACAGAGCAAGCACTAAACGTGGAGATGCCTGCAGTGGGTGAAGAAGCACTCATGAAAGAACACCCGCTAATGCACTCCATTTCTGGAGCTCAGATTCTCAGTAGACCACAGTGTGGTTCAGACTGACCGCTGCCCAGGACTCACTGATAGAAACCAACACACTAAATTCACATTTATTCACAGTAGGTATTTTAAGTCTAAAAGTGGCACTTAATCAAATGTTCTACATTCACTCCATAAAAGAGGACAAATTTAAGTTCTGATATTTTTCTAAGGTGCATCCCTAAGTCTACTGCAGTGGCCTTGGGACTCCCACCTTTCCCTAGATGCAACTTGGTTTGTTTATCCCCTAGCAGATGGGAGGGGCTGGCAAGTATGTCTGGATACATCTCTTCCAGGATCTGATAGTTTTGTGTGGTTAGGGCTGTTGGGAAGATCATGGCTTGAACAGCCATCTCATCATACATACAAGAGTCAGGTCTAGAAACAGGTTCGTGCTCTCTGCTCTACATTGGCTTTACAGAACAGCTGGTTGTCAGGAGAGCAGCAGTCAGGGAGTGTGGCAGGAAAAGCAATCTCTGGAGATGTGTCTATCACCCTCAGGCTACATCTGAGATTCCCTTCAGTTCTGGGAAGGCTACACCAGAAGTTCACACCAGCACTAAGCCCTCACATACACAGGGACTCCTATGCCACTGGCTCACTCAGGGAAGCTCCAATCACAGAAAAAAAAAAAATTTAGCAATATTAACAGTAAGAGATCAGGACTCCAGAGTCAATAAAATATAGTCCAAACCTGGCAAGTAAGGAAATCAAATGCTTCCTCTTCATTCCATATTGTGGTGATTAGCAGCCACGTCAGACAGCCACTGCTGGGTTTGACATTCTGTGGCTCTTCCTTTCGTCTGAGCCACCAACTTCCTTCCAAAAATGAGGACAAATTAACAGCACATCCACATATCTGACCAGAGCCAATAGCTCCCAAACAAACGACAACAGCGGAGACCGGATGCACCCAGAGTGGCCCTGGCTGTGTGTGGCAAGGCTTTCCAGGAACAGAGGAGCAGACAAGACAACTGGCTTCCGCTGAGGTCTGCAGGCCAGGCCCCTGTGGAATACATGCAGTGCTGACTGGACCCAGGCCAGACTGGGGACAAGCTACAAATGAGGCGAGCAGCACTAGCCTGTTTCCACACATTGCTTCACCTTCAGTAGGGACAAAGAAAAAGAACAGGGGAGAGACTCCCCAGGAAGGCCAGGTCACATACACAGGCAGGAGGCCCTGTCTGACAATGGTACAATGCAGGCCACCCACTGGCCTGGCACTGAGACTGCTCACAGAAGGGACAAGGGTCCGAGAAGAGCATGGTGAAAACGGCTCTGGGCTGGCATGGGCCATGCCTTATCTCAGGCTTAGAAACACACTGCTTCTGACGCCTCCCATGGCACCTCTCAGGCAGCCCAAATATGCCACACTCCCACAGACCAATGAACTTCCTCTTCATGGCCTCCATGGCTTCCTCTACACAGCCTGGTAGCACCCCTTTATTCACCTCTACAACAGTGCAGTAACTCTGTGGTTCAGACTACCGCTGCCCAGGACTCACTGATATGAACCAACACACTAAATTCACATTTATTCACAGTAGGTATTTTAAGTCTAAAAGTGGCACTTGATCAAATGTTCTATGTTCACTACCTAAAATAGGACAAATTTAAGTTCTGGTATTTTTCTAAGGTGGGTCCCTGAGTCTACTGCAGTGACCTTGGGACTCCTGGGGACTGAGACACAGTTTAGCACCAACAGAGGCCATAGTATCCAATAAGCTCTGACCTCTACCAATCCCGAGTCTCTGTGAGCACCCATAGCAAGAATGCAGCCAACATCAACATTTCAAAGCCCTCACTCAGGCAGGAGACTCCGCAGCAGCATCAACAGAGACCTAGCATGGGCCCTGAAGCTCCTGCCCAGTGTGCTATGATCTATCAGGAGCTCAGGTTAGTTTTCCAGTGGTAGAATTTTGTTTTCATCCAGATGTGTTAAAACTCACTTTGAAGGTATTCAGACAAGCTACGAGAAGTTACCTGAAATTTAACAATGACTGGTGAAAACTATAAAGGGTCTAAAACTAGAAAATGTAGAGCTTGGTTGTACAGAAAGCAATAGTGAAGATATTATCACAAATAATTTTAAACAGTGCCTCAAGCTGAACATACTTCCCAGTGCATGCCTGTAACCCCAGCACTCTGTGACTGAACATACTTCCCAGTGCATGCCTGTAACCCCAGCACTCTGTGACTG
>LZPO01045978.1:0-14302 GCA_001675575.1 Neotoma lepida | reverse complement strand
ATAACAAATTAGCATAAAAATCAGTAGCCTTAATATACCAATGACAGGCACACTAAGAAAGAACTCAGAGAAACAATCCCATTCACAAGAGCCTCAAAAATAACCTGGAATAGCCTAACGAAGGAAGTACAACACCTCTGCAGTGAATACTTTAAAACACTGAAAAAAATGGAAGACTCTAGAAGATTGAAAGACCTCTTGTGTTCATGCATCAGTATTGTGAGAAATCCACAGAGTCTGCTTTAGGGCAAAGGAATTTATTTGGGAAAGAAAACTCACAAGACAAAATAGAGGAATTTGTTGTAGGATCCTGGAATGGTGAGGCATNGTCCCACGCTGTTCTTCCACCTGGGATCTGCCTGGTCTGTCCCAGCATCCAAAACCACGNGGAAGCANAGAGAGTGCCCCGTACANGCATCCCAGGTCTTAAGGGTCCTGAGTGGCCATGCCCCAGGGGCATGTACTTCAAGGTCATAGGCCGGTGTAACAGTTACCTGTTACCTTACTANGAGCAGTGCTTCAAGGTCATAGCAACAACAGCTACCCACTACAAATCAGAAGGAATAATATTGTGAAAATGTCTATATACCAAAANCTCTGAAGATTCAATGCAGCATAAATTGGTTGCAACAATAGTAATTGAAGAGGAGGTCATGATAATGTGGCATTTCAAACAATGTAAAGGGACAGGATGAAGTAGTTAGAAACTGGTGCCNTGAGCTGGCCAACCATTTGGTGAAAAGAAATGTATGCTAGCTCATTCCACATTCCATGATACATTGCAGACCAGCAAAGAGATTGATCNNAACACTCCACCACAAAAAACACAGACAAACACCACAAAAACACAGANAAACACCACAAAAACACAGACAAACATCAANTTAGTACACAACACAGATATGGGTGTATGCTAGGCTTTNCTTATAAATCAGTAAAGGCAGAAAGAACATTGAACTTCAACTTTGTGTTTCTCAAGGAGGTCATAAACCACGGTGTCTTAATTGCTTTTACTATTGTGTGAAAGATGGGATCCCTCTGTTCCTTTTGGTGCACACTTTTTTATCAATAACATGTATTACTGTTCTAAAAAGGCTCTGTGATGGAAAATACCAGTAACAAAACAACTATATAACAATACCAAAAATGGTAGTAGGAGGCAAGGACTAATTTTTATTAATAAGGAAAATTAATGTTTTTCAAAAGGAAATTGTAGGGCTTGTTGTTGCAGGGCAAATATGAAGTCTGCACAAAATGCTGCAGAAGTATGCACCTGTTTCTGAATGCTGCCTCCTTTCCTCTGCTGCCTCCTTTCCTTGCCGAGCATAGGCCGAGTTGTGCAGGCCACTCTGAGCAGCCTTCAGGTTGTNAGTCTAGTGCCGCTTTCCCCACAGCTCGCTCATGTGGCATCCTCTCCTGTGCATTCTGATTCCTTGGCTTCCTTAGTGCTGTGATCTGTACCCGACCCTCATGCCTGTCTTTTCTCGGTTTTACTGTTCTCTCCTGTGTGCCTTAGCTATTGATGTTCCTTCTTCCTGCTTCCTGAACAATCCCACCAACTTCAACTGAATCCCTTCACTTCTAGATTTGTCCCTTTGTCTCTTATTTGGATTATCAAAATGGCCTAGTAATAATCTTCTTTATTCTTTATTCTTTATTCTCTATGCTACTATAGAAGAGACATCATGAACAGTCAAAAGGTAGAAGTAATTTAAATATTCATCAACCAAGGAGGGATAATTACATGTGACATATATACACAATATTATTTATNATATTTTATTCTATATAACATGGTAATAACAGAGNTCAAGTATTAACACATGNTACGATGTGTGTGAACCTCAAAANCTAGAAAGAAACCAGTCACAAAAGGCCACACATTAGATATAATCTAACNATATAACATGCCTAGAATAGGCAAATCATAATGTGTTAGTGGCTACCTGGAGTGAGGGGAGGGAGCCAATGAGCTGCAANGGCTAATANCTTAAAAGTTTGGCAATGATTTCATANGCAACTCTGTGAATATATGAAAGCTGATGGCAGTATAGTTTTAAAGGGTAAATAATGTGATATGTGAATTCAGTTTTACAGATGCTATTTTTAATATAAGAAATATTCATTGTACAGATTTAGAAAATTCAAATGAGCCTAATGAATGTTAAATGTTTATGAGTTTATTGCGACCTATGAAGGAGTATTTTGGAAATGTTAATTTATTGGTGGTATTCGGGTTCAGGGGAGGTCTGTGATATAAGGTAGTAGTAGTTTATCCAAGGTTTAGAAATGCTGGTGGAAAGGGTGAAGTTGATGAGTGGCTTTTGTTGTAGTTATGTGCTTCATTTCATTTGCAGTGCACCTAAGATCATAACGGCTCATCCAAGAATAATATATGTGATTGTGTAGACATGGGAAACTTTAAGAGGGACATTGAGGCTGAAGAATAATTTCTGGCGTTCTTAGGTCAGAGGCTAGCATTAAAGCTTGCAACTGTTTGAACTTCTGAGGGAGTGAGGTCATAGGAAGTGGAAAACTCAGGATTTGAATCTTAGTCTCAGAGCAATGGTTAGATACAGGAGGATGACTGGAGAGAGAGCAGTGGATTTCAAGGGACTACAGCGGAGGGCGTGTCAGTAAGATGGAGGACAACAGGTGGGGAGACACAGATCCGTGTCAGAAGGCTAGTGGAAGACAAAAGAAGCTATGCTCAAGTTTAATTTTTCATATTTTTCTTTAAAAACTATGTTTGAAGGTCACATGGTGTAGCAAGATGCTAATATCTGATGTTTGTTTTCTTTCCTTTCTTCTTCTCTTTTTTTAAACATAATTCCTTTCATTGGTTCTTTGGGAATTGCACATCATGCACCCCAGTCTCACTCACTTCCCAGTCCCNCCATGTTCACCCTCCACCCCTGCAGCCTCGCCCCACAAAATAAAATAAAATAATTTTTAAAATTAAATTAAGAACAAACAAAAATTTCACTCCTCCATCTTTCTCTCGTCCCCATCACATACTCGTTTGTCGCAGTGCCCTTGGAAGCTGCGGTGTGTCACTCAGTATAGCCTCTTGACCAAATAGCTTTACTTACAAATGTCCATTTCAGTCAGTTGTTGGTCTGGTTCAAGGCCTCTGGCTTCTGCTACACCATCAATACTGGACCCACACCAAAACTTCTTTTGGATCCTTCTGTTGCCCCGAGTCATGGAGTTCCTGCAGCTGTGGGTCTGCAGGAACCCTTCACATGCTCTAACAGGTCATAGATGGAGTAGATGTTGGGGTGGGACACCTCAAAGTCCTGGATATGGGCCTAGGTGGTAGCTGAGTTGGTCAGTCTGGTTCTCGACCAGGACTGCCCCCTTCAGGTGAGGGGTGGGACCAGGTCTCCTGCCTGCGGGACCAGCTCTTCCNTTGCAAGGTGGGCGGCAATTCTCCCAGGGCTGGCAAAGGTCAGTACCAGCTTTCCCTTACCCACACCGTTGGGGCTAGTTGTGGGCGGGGGCAGCTCTCCCACTGAGGCAGCTGGGGAAGGGCAGGACCAGTTCTCCAGTCCCCAGGCCACCGGGGCCAGCTCTTTCATGACCCCTGATGGTAACACAGACAGGGACATCATCACAGACCCTGGCTGCTGTTGGGCCATGGGTCAAGGCAGGCAACTCAAACTGGTATGGCCCCCGGGCCGGCATAGCCCACATAGATCAACATGACCTCAGCTGGGGGCCCAGACCCCAGGCATCCTCACGGCTTTTGGTGGTAACACAGCCACGGACATGATCACATACCTGGCTGAGTAGGACCATAGACCCAGACATGGCTCTGGGCAGCATCTAGGGCCCGGACATCACATGGACGCAGGTGGCAGTGTAAGCCACTCGTGTCAGCCTGTTTCTCACCACCTTCGAGTCTTCGTTTCCAATTCTCTCCACAGTGTATGATTCACTCTGCTTCTGCTTCTCTCCCATTTCTCCACCACATACCTGTTCACCGGGCACGCCTGTGGCTGCTTTCTGCCTGCTCCTCTGATGTTCATTTTCAATGGGAAGCTTTGAGGGAGGTACAAGAAATGCTCCAGGATACTGAGTAGAATTAACACTGGAGAACCCAGTAAGCACCCAAGTACACAACTGACACATATGAAGACTGAAAAAGGAGGAATGAGGGTAGATGCGGGAGTGTAGACTCTGGATCAGTAAATCTCTGAAAGAGCAGGAGTGGTAAATGGTGAGACCAGAAACTAATGGTGATTTGCAATAACCACGAAAATGGCCAGTTCAGCCAGCAAGCAATGGTGGAGCAGCTTAGTTTTTTGGAACCATGGTTGTTTCATCTGTAAAATGTGGTAGCCCTTTGTTTTCAAAGTGTATTGTTACAGAATTGTTTTGAAAATGAAGTTCTCTTGAATAAGTAAAGGAACCATTCAGTTATGAATAGGGTGCACATTCTTCACTGTTGTAATGGAGTCTGTGAGGAGAGGAATGGAGGATTAGGGGAAGAATATTTGAGTCTAGGATTAGAGCTGGATTTGACAGGAGAAGCAATTAGGAGGGACTGCAGAGGAAGGCCTCCCATCAAAGACCTGATAAAACAACATTAGCCCAGTGTGTGCTTAGCAAACACTTGTTGATAGACATGCTGGCCAGTAACTAATTACACTGTGATGACCAAAGACCAGGTTCTTGGAAGTAGAGTTGCTAATACAGGAATAGAATCCCAGGGGGTGGGGGTGGGTTGAGGAATTTCTTTCTCTGCAGATGTTTATACTAATGTGACTGCTCAACAGTCTAAAGATAATCAGGAAGAGCCTTGCCTGACTGTTGGAGATTAATTAAATACCTTTGAAAGGACATCACCATTCTTACTGCTTTACNCCTATCACATGACTTCATGGGCCCATATGCACAAATGTAAAAATGGAGAGCACACATTTTCACTCTCCCCTAGCTGTGAATGTGAGCTGTCTTTTCTTTGGACTATGCTTATGTGAAATATTGCAGTGAAAACCTAACTGTGCACAATTTTCAGTGTCATTACAAGTTGCCCAATTGAGCCAAAAGAAGGAGTCCCTCAGTCACCCTCAAGTGTCCCTCAGGGAGACCGTATTTCTGAGACTTTGTATCATATTAAAAATAACTATTCTCACATACTCTACTGACATTTGTGATTTTTTTCTAATATGATAGTGAAATTTGATGTTTATTTCAGTTTCTGGCAATAAAAATAAAATTATGAAGGATTCCTACTGATAACCACAATCATGGAGCCCTTTTCCCCACCCAGTTTTCATCCTCTGAACTATCACTCCTACCTTCTGCCACCTCAGTGAACCTATCTTCAATAGTCACAGTGTGTTGGCTCTCCTCAAATTTATAATAAGTATATGGCTTGTTTTCTTCCAAACCTTTTATTCCCAATTCCTACTGTTCTCTCCGAGGAATCATACTTTCAACAATAAGATAAATCTGTTTCTCTCTTCAGTGTAAATTCATGAGTACTGTTGGAAGTATACTAATTANTTTTCATTTTCTTTTAGATTTTTAGGACAGCTGGAGAAGGATTGTTAATTACTTTAAAGCTATTCAGAANCCAGTCACTTAAGATTGTCACCAGACTTTACATCATACCGTTTTCAGTTACAAGTTGATTGGATACAGAAAGCATTTGTGTACACATGGACACATCCAACAGTGTGGCCTGTTGTTTTTTCATTTTTAATGCTGGTCAAAACAGAAACATGTTACTTCTGACTATTGCTTCGCCATGACAAGCAAGGGTGACAGTCTTTCAGAATTGTCATGCTAGATGTAACCAGTCTNTGTTGCCAAGCTTTTAAAACATCTTTTCATAATGAATTTTGAAAANTTTTAGGTGTTTTCATCCCAACAAGTCAGTGAATGGTCGAATTCTTCTGGTTTACATGTAGTGTGGACAACAGTTACAATGTCAAACCTAAGCCAGTTCTTTAGTTTCTAGCAGGCCATCAGCATACATTTAGGAGACCTCTTCAGTTGTGTAGTCTGTTTCAACTGTGTCTTTTTCATTTATTTTTCTATTCTTTGAAAGTTTCATACATATGTGTAATGATTTTAGTCCCTTTGCCCCTATTACATTATCTCATCAATTATATTTATATTAATTTACCTTTTTACTTTGTAAGTAATTTACTTTTACTTAATGCACCTCCTTTGGCTTGGGTCTTTGTGCCCTTTAAACCTGCTTTCTGAGCTGTTCTTTGAGGTNGTGTGGAAAATGTTACCTAAAGGCTCTGATGTGCCTTTGGAAGCCCTGGCTTATGCTGACCCCAGCAGGGGGTTTGCACNTTGGTGCCACTAGGATATTTTTGACATTTGTTAAAAATAATCTTGGAAATAACTACAGCTGCAAATAAGCAAATAAGCTGTCCTGCTGTACCTTGGCAGCAGTGCCANGCTCCAGGTCACTGCCACTGTGGTTACAGGCAGAGACAGTAGCAGACAGTGAGGGCATAGGCACGAAAAACGCAAAGCTTGATGCCTCACCCTTGTAAACGGAGCATGTCCTTACTGTGCATGGCTGCATACTTGTACAAAGAGAGCATGTCCTTACTGTGCATGGGTGCAGACTTGTACAAAGAGAATGAAGTTGTTACCTTTTGTTTAATGATTCAAAGTTTTCCTCTCAAAATTAGGTAAAATCCCTAGTTATATTTTAAAAACTGAATATATCAGTTCATAGAAAAACTATTCTATCCTTTACACTTTATTTCCACTAAAAATTATATCATATTCCAAGCTAAGACTGAGATAGCAGGGTGGAATTTGTTGAATGCCTTCCTTATGCTAGGCATCTCTCAACATATTCAAGTATACTGTTCAACCAGACCATCACAGCCCCTGCTTTCAAAGAGCTGACTTTCTGGCAGAGGCAGTCAATGCATANGGAGACAAACTTCAAACAAATTGTATTATAGAAAGTGCAATGCAAAAACAAAGTCAAAATGAAAAGAGACTGGATGTAAATCGTGTGCCTATGGCTTCCCTTTTTTTCTTCTCTGTTCCTTCATTCAGTGAATAAGACTTGGGACATTTTATTATTTGAAACATATTCCTTGTATGACTAGTTAAAATAATTATGTGTTTGATCATTTATGTTTAGGTTAGTTTATTAGTGATAATATTATTGGATCTCTAGTTTAATTTTTTTCTGATCAAAGATTGTGTTTCAGTTTCCAGAAAAGAAACCAAAATAATTATAAGGAATGTTTCCTAATTAATAACTGTATTTGATGAAATATGTGCAGCAGTTATTAAAACAATTTGTACCATGAAATGTTCACAAACTCTTTTGAACTTCCTCTTTTAGTGTCACACCATCGGCCACAGTAGATGCCATCTCTTGCCATCATCTGACTAGACTAGTGTGTCTGAAACCTTGTCACTCATCTCTAGAGTCCAATACAACCAGAATACAGAAAACAGCCCAACAGTCGTTGTAGAATTGGCTTGAGTGAAGTTGCCATTATCTCCTTTCTCGTTTTCACNACACAATTATCTGTTCCTCCTCACCTAGCCTCCCCACAGCCCACCCACTCTCCCCGGCCTCTTCTCTGGCCTGCTGTGTTCTACTCTTGAAACTTAAGGACTTCTTCCTTAGACTCCATGTCGGTTCCTAGCACTGGGCTAATCTGTAGCTTTCTTGAATCTATTCTGGAACTAGAAATCATTGTACAAATTAATTGTTAAACTGACCCCTGTTTCATCTCCTTTTGTGAAATGGACTTCACTGAGTCATTCTCTGATTCAAAGTATTGCTTACTTAATTTACTTATTAATTAATCNCTTACTTAACTGAATGTCACTGTGTTTGTTTATGTGCTAGATATCAGTGCTTAGTAAAGACAGAGTTCCTGTCCATGTGGAGCTTCCCTTCTTGTGGAAAAGCCAGATAATATACAGTTATCCAGCTGAAGAGCAAAGCTGTGAGTTGTATTAAGTGTGCTAGGACAGAGCTGGCAATGCTTGGGGCAAGGCCTCTGATGGATATAAGGACTGCTGNATAGACAGAGGCACTGTCTTCCTCACTAAAACCAAGCCACCAGGCCATGCTGCTTTTGACTACTCCAGGCCTTGTTATTTCCCTTCAAGCTAGAATGCTATCCTCCTGCGCCTCCATTTCTCCTTTCCCTTCTTATGGAATATTTCTTGATGCTACTGCGGAAGAGAGTGAGCAGGAAGGTACATCATGTACTTTTCCTTCCACTCTGGAACAAAGAATTTAAGGGATGGCTACCCAACAAATAACAGAAAGCCACTAAATTGTCTTAAATGGGACAGTTACATGATTTGAGGCCTGCTTTAAGAAAGTACTATGCCTTCTGTGTGGGGAATGTTTTGATGAATAACTGCCTCTAAAATGAAGACAGCTAGATCTATTGCAGACATGTAGGTAAGAAGCCATGTGATTGGCACTGTGGCAATAAGGATAAAAATGAAAGACCTAAGGAGCCCTTCAGAGGCTAGAGTACACAGACCTTGGTGATGGACCTGTTAGATAGGAGGTAAATGAAAGAATCAGATGACTTTTTATGTTAGTTATAAAGTGGTCATTAATGTTATTGGTGAAAAGGGGGATCTAAGAGCACAGTGTAGGGTTAATGGGTTAGGGGGTGCAGGTTCAGTTTGGCTGTGCTTCATCTGAGGGCATCACTGCACCACGTGTAGATGTCAGGTGACTAGATCTCAGGAGAGAAGCCTGGGCTGGCGCTGGTTCGTCAGGAGATGGGACCTATTTGTGGATTTGGAGCTGGATGGGTTCCCTTTTGTGAGGAGAGAAAAGAGAAGCAGGGCTGATCTAAGCTGAAAGGCCTTCCAGGATCTAGAGGTCAGGTAGAAGGAAGGGCAGGAGCCAACGTCGGAAATTAAGGAGAAGCAGCCAAGAAATGAGCAAGAGGAAAACTGAGAGAAAGTAGCCACNTGGAAGCCAGAAGAATGGAGAGTTTCCAGGGTCAGCAGATGGAGCATGGCAAGAGGCACAGACAAGAGTGACATTTCTGCTTGAGATTTTTACACATTTTAACACTACCCCTTTTATATGTTCATCCCTTTAATGTCTTTACTAAGAGTAAAGTTTACATGTATCTTGAAAACAACGCTTTGGGTATATAGAAATAACAAATATGAGAACTGAATGACNCAAATGAACCCCCATCTCAGGAGCCCTTCAGGCAGACCTAAGTTAGAGTCATCCTGTTCCCACCCAGGCATTTTGCTTTTGCCTTCTTTGTATCCTTTCCCATCCCCCTTTTGTTTTTCAGTGATGGCAAGTAATGTCTAGGCCTTGTGCAGCTGAGGTATAGCCTTCTCTTGAACTTTCAGCTGAGCTAGAAAAGTGTCTTCCTTCACTCGTTCCTTTCTTGAATCTCTGCTACTATAGCCAACAAAATGAAGAAATGATACAGTTGGACTCTCATGACTTACACAGCAGATGTTCAACTGTGGGTAAGAGTAGCAAGTGATGACTTCCTTTCTTGTAAAACGTGGACTCTGATGGGCAAATGGTAACCAGACTGCAGATACTGCATGAGCAAACCAGACATGCTCTGCCATTGCCTTTTTTTCAATGATAAACTAATCACATCAATATCCAGTTACCAGATGAGATAAATGCTATGGAAGGTGGGGATGATGGCGGTCCAGACTTGGGAAGCAACAATGCAGGTGAAGATGACCAGATATTCCTGAGAACTTTTCAGGAGATGGAGTCAACAAGGTTTGGTAGTTGACTAGAGAAGATGGTTGAGGGAATAAGGACATCAGGGAGAGCTCTTGGATTGTTGGTCCCAGTTGACTCTGCACCAGTCATTGAGGGAGTATCTTTGGAAGATGAAGTTCCAAGAAAAACAGATGGTGAGTCCAGTTGTGTTTGTGTTGACCTTGAGTGCTTGTCTTCCATTCCTGCAAGGAGCCTTCCATGAATGAATAGCCAATGCTTTGCTGTCTATTCAACTCCTAGAGGCTAAATAGTGTTAGTCATTTCATATGCTTTAACCCAGTACTTACTGTCAGTATTTCACACTGACACTTCCCATTATTGTTCTAGTTGCTGTGTCCTATAAATGAAAGTATAAAATCTACATCAAGTATAGAATATCTAATCACTATTTTTGTTTACACAGCTGATAACACTTGGCAGAGTTTGGTGGTATGTTATTTTACATAGTGAGTTACTATTGCTACTGAAGGATTTTCTTGAGAGCAGCTTAATTATGACTTTAGTTCCCTGTCAACAGAAATTCATTAGAGAACACTTATCTCTTAGGGCAACAAGGATGTGGACAGTTCATTAACAAAAAGCAAATCATATACTCCAGTATTCTAGTATAATGTGTTCAGTAAATGTAGCTATTTCCCAGCTCCAGTTGGGAAGCCCCTACTGCTTGTTCTGGTAAATAATATTCAGCTGGACCTCGAGTGAAATACATGGGTGGTGAGCCCTTGAAAGTTGTTTCCACTCAGAAAATTTGTTTCTTGTGAGTTTTTTCCTTAGAACATTATGAAGTATCATCTCAGTTTGTGTCTTTAATAGAATTTGATAGCCCTCCTTTTACTGTTTCTCAAATTAGCCTCATAGATTTCAGCATTGGAAAGTCAGAATTTTATTTTCCCAGCTGTTTAAATGTAATATATTTGAAGACAGAGGGACTGTCCTGTAAGTTTATAGCCTAAATAAATCTATTTTAAAGGTGTGCTGGTCAGAGGCCAGGTGGCATAATGGGATGACATATGAGCTATTCACATTTGAAGACCTGGCACTAAATTCCTCTCACGATGCCAGGAAAATGACTTTAGAGGTGTCAATTTGCTGGAGTCCTTGGTGGGCATCTGAGAACATCACAGAACTGCTGTAAGGTCTAATATAACGTATCCTCTGTAAATTACATAGCCACGTTAGCCACCTCAGGTACAAAAGGGCAGTTGGAATGACTTTAGGAGGCATTCCAAAATCTTGTTTTAATGAGTAATGAGAATTACAAGCTAGTCGACAAGAAGGTCTAGAGGCTTGTATAAGGGACTGGGAATTGAAATGTAAGCTTTTCTNTTTCTCTAATCTTTATCTAGTTCATCAGCTATTCAGCAAGTATTTACTTAAGCCTGCTTTCCTGGGCCCTTGTCATCTTAGGCGTGGATTTTATAACAGGACCCGTTACCTTTCCTCTCTCTCTCTCTCTGGCTGTAGGTCACCTATAAATGCCAACAATAATATTTCAGAGAAATATTATGAAGAACTTATTAGTACTCCAAAAGTGCCGTGATAGCTCCACCTTGACTACTTTGCAGTCATCTTTCAGGAACCCCAGGGGTTTAACCACACCCCAATCAGAAGATCTCTTCCTGTTTTGCATTTGCCAAGAATGTGTTGTAATTAGGCACTCAGTTTCCATCTGACTAGATTTTTTTAATTACTTAAAAGGTAATCATCATTAATTCATATTTGATATCTGAATCAAAGATTTCCTTATTGTAGAAATACCCTGTATGGCTAGCCAGAACTGTCCCTGAATTTAAAGAAGTAAAATGCTCAAATGTAATAGTTAGACTCCATTTTCTATTGCATTTATTTTATATACATATATGTATGTATGTTTACATGCTGTGGCACACATGTGAAGGTCAGAGGATAACTTGCAGGAGTCAGGTTTTTTCCTTCTGCTATGGGGTCCTGAGGTCCTCAGATTTGGCAGCCAGTGCCTTTATCCACTGAGCCATCTTCCTGACTATAGACTTACCTTCTCCTGCCTTGACATATTTAACTCCGTTTCTTTTGCTCTTAGCCTTATGTCTTTGAACAAATGTTTTGTTTAGTGGTCTATTGCCAGGGAAGGCTCAAGTACAGAGAAGGCAGTGATGGTAGATCGTAGTACCGACAAGATGGCAGTCCTGGGCAGAGTGTCTGCTCTGTCCTCTGTCTACCTGAGAGTAGGTTTCAGTCTGAAATATACTGTAGGGTCTGGCATTCCCAAGTGAGTCCATCTTGACTGATAACAATCCTAGTGATTTCGGGATCCTTCCGCCTCACAGGTAGTGTGGAGCGTCTTTTCATGGCCTGTAGGATGCTAAAAGGCAGGCGGGCTCACATCGGGCCTCTCTGAACCTCAGGTTTTACTTTGCCGTTCTCTGTTACTGNATCAACATCCTATGTGAATGAGAGTCAGTGATAAAACCCTTGCCCCCCGACATCCCGGGTTCTAGGCCACTGCCTGTAGCTGATTGCTTTGGGGGAGCCCTTTAATATTATGGAAAGTTAGTTCATGGAGAGAACTGAGGTGTGCTGTGAACATATTGAACTTATTTAACTAAAGAGGTGATTTGGGTTAAAATACCTTACCATCATCATTATTATTTTGACTTAAAGATTAAATTGCAATTCAGTAGTGAGTGCTACTGGGTATATAAAAGGTGAGCCAAGAAACAAAGACCTGGCCCTAATAAAGCGTCCATCCTAGCAGGGAAAGGAAATAGTGGGAAAACAGCAAAAAATGATCAACTGTGGTACGTGATGGAGGCAGCAAGCCAGGAAATGTGGCACCCAGTAAGTGGCAGAGGAGGAACTGAGAAGCTGTCAGTGAAGCACACNTCGGGGACATGGGAAGACAGGCCAGGGCTAATGGAGTGAAGACANTCGGTATACCTACCGGGTTGGAAGTGAGAGGGGGGTAGATATTCTAGAGACAGAGAAAAGAATTCAAATGAGGGAGAAAAGGCCAATGTGTTTAGGGACAGTGACATAGTGTCAGAAGGTCGGCAGGTGATCATATGGANGGCCTTGTGTCAAAACATGGCCATTCTTAAGACAACCCACGCTTTATGAACCTGTTCTCTTAGACCAAATGAAATGAGACAGTACTGGCTGGGAGTAGCCAGTCTGCATGCAGCTTCCGGCCATTGTGAGCAGAACCAGCAGCCTGGAGAAAAGCATTTTATTATATTCGGAGGCCTGCAACTGCTCCATTCTCAAGCATTTATCACTTAAAGTAGAGGAGTCAAAAAATGCAAGAGCATTTGAGAAAATGAATAATTTAAAGAGGATGAAAGCATGAATAATGAATTTTAGAAAGAGAAACTCCGCTTATGATTAGAGGTTTATGATTTTCATTTTACAGCAAAATAGAGTTGGCTGCCATGCATCCCTGACTGACTTCATCCAAGTACAATTAGGTCCAACACATTAGTGCCTTGATGTGCACCCTGAAGACTGGCTTCTTGTGTTGAAACCATTAAAGTTTAATGTATTCAGCTTGAGCATAAGTGGCCACAGATGATTCACAGTGCTGCTCTCTGCTTTTGGTGAAAATGATTGTCAGCAAGAGAATTGTCCCAGTGGCCACANTGGTCTCCGGAGCTGATTTCCTAACATTTCCGTGTTTGTGGGAGATTAGAAATAAACGTGGCATCGCTGGTCAGTAAAACACTATGATAATTGCTCCAAAACCACAAGAAATTTGATGATGATAAAGTGGAACTCAGTGACTCCTGACATTTTACTTTTAAATTCTTGATGTCAGGAAGGTCCAGGCGATAGAAAGCTGCTCTTTGAGAATGTTGTTAGCCTACCATGAGGGCGTTGGGTTTTTCTTGTTTAAGAAACAAATGACAGGAGTTGCCCAAGGTATTGTGACGGCATCATTTAGCTCCTGGTTNGAGAGGCAGAACCAGCCAGTAGACTTGCCTGGCTGAAATTTAGACAGCAACTTCGCCTGATCTAAACAGGTTTTAGCTAGGGCACATGAATTGTCATAGCCTGGAGGTTATGCAGATGTCCACCTGAGCCAGCCACTGTCCCCATACCAAGGAACCTGTCAAACAGGCACCAGCTGACTTTCCTGATCCTGCACAGTCCGTGGAGGCACCTGTGATGACACAGCTTGCCTCTCTACTAACTCTCAGTATCTGCCACAACTCACAAGTGTGTCATGGTCTGGCCTGTCTCTTCAGCCCCTCCACCTCACTGCCATCAGTGAATTACACCACCACCATTCCCCTACTGTATTCCCAGGCATGCACCTCTGCCAATGAGCCCCATCTTGCCTACTCCAGTGTGCTGACTTCTGTGTCCCTTAGCAACTCAGACATTGTCTGAGGTAACTGCCGCCTCCTCTTGGCTTCCATACCCCTTTCTGTCCAAGGCATAGCTTCACCCATTTGCTCAGTACACTGTATATAAGGTCACAGTGACCTAAGGACATAGATTTCTTATAACCCAACCCTGATCTTGGCTCCCTGAGAACAGGATTATGTTTCTTGCCTTTGACACTCCCAGCTCTCAGCA
>LZPO01045977.1:0-14486 GCA_001675575.1 Neotoma lepida | reverse complement strand
GAGCTCATGGACTCTGGACCAACAGTTAGGAAGCCTGCATGGGATCAACCTAGGCCCTATGCATGTGTGTGACAGTTGTGTAGCTTGGTCTCCTTGTGAGGCTCCTAGCAGTGAGATCAGGACCTGTCCCTGTCCCTGGAATTTAGCTGATTTTTGGAAATCTGTCCTCCATGCTGGATTACCTAGCCTAGCCTTGATGTAGGGGGAGGAGGTTGGTGCTACCTCAACTTAATGTTCGTTCCATGCTTTGTTCAAGCCCATGGGACGTCTGCACCATTCTGAATGGAGAGGGAGGAGGAGCAGATGGGGAGGGGGTTGATTGGAGTGGGGAGGAGAGGAAGGAGGGAAAACTGTGGTGGGCATGTGAAATAAATAAAATGATAATTTAAAAGATTAAATTAAAAAAAAATCTAGTGTCCACAAGTGATCTTTCAGGCAACAAAGGGAATGTTGTTCTCCTATCCACACAAAAGGGACCACATGCTTTTGTGTGCTTTTTCTTTTGTTTTTTTATATTTCTCTTATTGGTTTTCTTTCCTTCTTTCTTTCTTTCTTTCTTTTTTATTTTTTNGAGTGAGAACATAAAGTTGGGTATTTAGGGAAGTGGGAGGAGCTGGGAAGTACTTAGAAGGCAAAAGAACACAATAAAATCACGACATAAGAAAGGTTTTTTAATTAAAAAGTAAAATTTCAAATAAAAAATGTAAAATTTTCACTTTATATATGGATTTCCAGCCTAAAAAAATTTAGAGGTCTTCCAAGCTGTACTCTGTTCCCTGCACTGATTTCATGAAACAGCTGTCCATTGTGCTTATCTTTGCCAGCTTTNCTTCCTTTTTGTCAACAGTTTTTGTTTAAGTTTTTGTTTAAGGTACTCAAAAGAATAAATCATTGCTTAGATAAGTATAAAAAGAAGGTATATTGAAAGGCCAGGTCCTGAAAACCTTCATCTTTTCATAATGCCTCTTCATGGGGCATCCCACTCCTCAAGTCTCATTCTCTGTGCAGAGGTGTTTATAAAATAATCCTTAGAAGAAAACAAGACTGTGAGGGATACATTCCAATCCTGTTGATGCCTTTAAAAACTCATTCATTTTTTATATTATAATTATATCATTTTCTCCTTCCCTTTCCTCCCTCCAAATCATCCCATTTACCCCACCCTCTTGCTCTTACACTTCATAGGCTCTTTTTCATTAATTGTTGTTTCATGTGTANGTGCATATGTGTGTGTGTGCAAGTGTGTATATATCCATAAAACCTGTATAATGTTACTTGTATGTATGTTGTCAGGGCTGATCTTTTGCTATTGGATAACCAATTGGTGTGTTTTCCCTGGNATGACATAAGAAAGGTTTTTTAATTAAAAAGTGAAATTTCAAATAAAAAATGTCCAATTTTCACATTATATATGGATTTCCAGCCTAAAAAGAATTTAGAGGTCTCCTAAGCTCTACTCTGTTCCCTGCACTGATTTCATGAAACAGCTGTCCATTGTACTTATTCTTTGCCAGCTGTCATCCTTTTTGTCAATAGTTTTTGTTTTTAAGTTTTTGTTTAAGGTACTCAAAAGAATAAATCATTGCTTAGATAAGTATAAAAAGAAGGTATATTGAAAAGCCAGGTCCTGAAAACCTACATCTTTTCATAATGCCTTTCATGGGGCATCCCACTCCTCAAGTCTCATTCTCTGTGCAGAGGTGTTGATGAAATAATCCTTAGAAGAAAACAAGACTGTGGGGGACACATTCCAATCCTGTTGATGCCTTTAAAAACTCATTCTTTTTTTACATTATAATGATATTATTTTCTCCTTCCCTTTCCTCCCTCCAAATCATCCCATTTACCCCACCCCCTTGCTCTTACACTTCATAGGCTCTTTTCATTAATTGTTGTTTCATGTGTATGTGCATATGTGTGTGTGTGCAAGTATGTATAAATACATAAAACCTGTATAATGTTACTTGTATGTATGTTGTCAGGGCCGATCTTTTGCTATTGGATAACCAATTGGTGTGTTCGTCCCTGGGAAAGGCTATTGTCCTGTTCTCAGCATTTTAGCTTAAAATCAATCCAAAAGAGATTTGCTGGACAATGTTAAGATTTGGATCAGAGCCCTGCTGGAAAGTGCAAGTGATATTAGTGGGAAATGGCAATGATTTNAGTGATGTCTGAATTTTTGCTAGTAATTTTAGCACAAATGTAGATGGTTCTCAAAACATGAAAACCCACCATGGATNTCATTTTAGTTCATCACCCTGGATGCAAAGAACAAGTCTCCCCTCTGCCTCCCAGTATCAAGTTATATACAAAAAAATCACCCTTCTGAAAGTCTACAATAGAAACATTGGGGGAAATAGATGCTATGAAATAGGTTCCCCTTCTCCTCATCTTTTTAAGAAGGTTGTGAGTGATACTGATATGTTGGCATACAGTTAAATGCAGATTCTGTGTATACAAAAATATCTAAAGTCATACTGTCAGAAGTTACCCTTCATAGTTCTATCATTGATCATACTCAAGTGTTGTGGGATGTCTTTCTGTAGACTGTGAAGATAGATTGCTGTGATTGGTTAATAAAGAAGCTGCTCTGGCCTATGGCAAGTGAGGTTATAGCCAGGCAGGAAGTCAAAGAGAGAGAGACAGGAAGAAGAAAGGCAGAGGCAGGGAGACACCAGCTACCCCCAAAGGAGAAGCAAGATGCCAGGAGACCAGTAATGCCACTGCCACATAGCAAGTTATAGATTAATAGAAATGGGTTAATATAAGATATAAGAGCTAGCTAGCAAGAGGCTTGCCATAGACCATACAGTTTGTAAATAATATTAAGCCTCTGAGTGATTATTTTATAAGCAGCTGTAGGACCACGGGGCCGAGCGGGACCAGAGAAACCTTCCGACTACACTCAAGTCTATGTTGGGTATAGGTCAAAATAAATTGACTTAATTTTCATCATTTCTAGAATTTGCTTCTACTTGTAGGACCATTTTAAATTCTAGTTCTAGACCATTATGAATACTCAGATCCATAAAACACAATCATAATATTTCAAACTCCTTGAATGCCCTGATTGAAGGGCCAAGTTCTACAGGACACAGTTCAATGGAAAGAATACTGATGTATGTATAAAAAACTTTTAAAGACCAGGCGGTGGTGGTGCATGCCTTTAATCCCAGCACTCGGGAGGCAGAGGCAGGCGGATCTCTGTGAGTTCGAGGCCAGCCTGGGCTACCAAGAGAGTTCCAGGAAAGGTGCCAAAGCTACACACAGAAACCCTGTCTCAAAAAAAAAACTTTTAAAAAATATATTGCATTATATATCTTTTACTTTTCCAGAGACAACCTACATCTATATTCTAAACTCTATGTAATCCCAAAGAGAAAAGATACATTTCCAAGTTCTACAACAGATTCTTTCTAGTCAGTAATTTTCATATCCTGTGAAGAAATTTATTGTTGTGGGTTTACATGTAAGTTTAATCAAGAAGCTCCAAGAATTAGTAACAGTTACAGAAGTTTCCATAAAAGATGTGCTCTGAGAAAGTAAATGTGGATAATTTCATTTACTACTAAATGTGTTCTTTACAAAAAATATAATGTTTACTGTAGGAAGCAGATGAAGTCCTGAGTGAATGGGTATTGTTTGATATGAGTGCAGCCATCTCAAAGACCCTGATGCCTCAGATCCATGGGAATGGCAGTCCTCCCCTGGTCAAGCTTAGAGGAATGGCAAAGCCTTCACCTGGTGAGTGTGCAAATGTTGACACAATATACAGAAATCTTCAACTGCAGCTTCTTCCCTGAAGTTTACAGCAAAACTGATCCTCTACTAGCAAGGCTAACTAACCCTTCCACTTTCCACTGTACATAACAAATGTGCTGAGTTTCTATATCACATAGTAGGTACCCTCCATTCAGGCAAGCACCAGACCTGATCACAAATTTTCTGTGTGTGTGTGTGTCTGTCATTTCTAAAGTGTCATTTTAACCCCCANATCACTCCAGTCAGATTTTCAGGACCCAGCTAGATGCAGCAACTTACTATTATTGACTATTGGGGTCTGAAGGGGAAAGAGAGACAGCTCCTCCCTCCCTGCTTCTAAAAAGTATTTGCTGACCAGAGTTTTTAGAGCTGACCTAAGTTTGAACTAAATGGGAGAGAAGGGTCAGAATGATAAGTCTATACTGGGCCCAGCAAAAGCAGGATACGAGAGACGTAAATCCAGCTGACCACAGATTGAACTCTGTGGGCATAGACCTGAAACAATAAACCTAAATGTATATATCCTGAGCCCAGCAAAAGCAGAATATGGGAAAACATAAATCCAGCTAAACCATAGGTTGAACTCTGTGGGAATAGACTTGATATCCTGAACTCAGCAAAAACAGGACATAGGAAATGAAAAATTTATGCCTCTATANATACCCTGTATCCTGTAATTTCAGTCTATAACTTCAAAGAAAAACCTCACCCCTAGCCTGCCTTGGCATGTAATCTTCTACATGTAACCCTTGTCTATATAAGTCACTTAAAACAAAGAATGGGGCTTCTTCCCTCTCTCACTGCGTAGAGTCCCTGGCCAGGACCTCAATAAATAAACCCCTGTGTGTTTTGCATAGGGTAATGGCTCTGTGGTGGTCTTGCTTGGGGGTCTTGTGAAGCAGGTACAACAGGGTCCAGCCCCTAATAGTCTCTTTTCCTGGGTCCAGAGAAGAATCTATCAACCAGCTAGAAATCTATTCTTAACATCAGCAAATCAATCTACACACACGAAGCTCTTTAGTCCATTTTCTTNAATTCTCCTTGCCAGTCGCCAACATTACAGTTATAAACCCAAGCAATTAAATCTCCCCCTCCAGCCAGGTNACCAAGCCTGAATTCCTGCAAGGTCATAAAGGCAGGTAAGAGTTTCCTGAGGCAGTGATTGTCAGGCTTTCTTTTACAACCTGAAAATGGAATGGTTANAGGAGGAGGTCAGCTGAGGNCTAATATCAGTTAGTATATCTAAAAGGGAATTTATGTGCTCAATCTTCATTCCTAGAAGTGGTTAGTTAAGTTAGGGGTCTATAAAGTTAGTAAGGTTGTAAGAAAGGAGGGCCCAAGCTAAATTGTGTGAAGCTATTACTTAAGGTCCACCTGACCTAGGCAGTGTCTCCATGTGGGATTTACCTTACTTAATTCAGAAGTTTTATTATGTGGTGGTCTGAACTGTTATTTCTGTTAGTCCTGGAATGTGGCTAAGGGAGATATCCGATTCCAGTGCTATAAATAGGAGAAGCAGATGGGCCTGAGGGAAAGAAACTTTTCCTGAAGTTATTTTCCAAATACCTGGAACGTATATGTCCAAAGACTTATCAGCCCACACTGTTAGTAATTCTTAGGAAAAAATCAATTGGGAATGCTATGAAGGCACATATGATATTCATAACAGAAAACAGTTGGTACATAGCAAGCCAAATAGCACCAAATACTCCCTGGAATTTGGCTTTCTATGAAGGAATTTCTTGATCCCTTCAGGTAGTGCCTTTGCCATAACCAGCTGAGTTCTTATAATATATTCCTGTATCCCATAGCAACTTACAAATATAATTTTGGTATTAAAATGCACATTAGTGGTCCAAAAAGATGGTTCTGTGGCTAAAATGCACATGCTATACAAACACAAGNAATAGTTCAAATTGCCAAAATACATTTAAAAAAATATTTGTAGTGACAGTGCCTGCAATCCTAGCACTGGTGAGATGGGGACAAGTGGATTCCAAACGCTTGATAGCCAGTCAGTCTGGCACAAATTGTGAGCCGCAGGCTCAGTGAAGTAACTATTTCAAGAAGTAAGGTAAAGATTAACAGAAGAATACAGCTGACATCTGGCCTGCATATGCACATGCCAGATAAGCACAGCCAATCATACAAGTGCACATAAGCATAACACACTCACAAAATATTACATACAAATTTTTGTTTGCAAATATTCATTAAACATGGTAATAAATTTCATAAATATTTTAATACAATTATAATGTGTGTTTTGACCATATTCACTCCTTCCTTCTCTTTCTTCCCATTACCTGACCCATTATTCCTATTCGTACCCCAACTCTCATTCTCACAAGAATACATGTTGTAATGTATAGCTCTATCTACAGCTGAAGAGCCACATCTAAGACCAAACATCCTGCTGCTGAGAGTCCCAGAACCCATCAAGTCAAAGAAACTGGAGAGGAGATGTAGAGNAGGCAAACTACTTGGCAGACTCAGAGAAACACATGGGAACTTTATCTGCGGGCCAAAGCTTAATTCCTCATTTTCTTTTTCTTTCTGCTGCTGTTTCTTGCTCTGTTCTTTCTCTGTTCTGATCTTTGACTCTGTTGATTTTCTTTTACTTTTTCTTCCCAGTTGTTCCCCTTCTGTATCTTTCCTGATGTTATCCCTTCTCTTCTTCCCTGATGTTTCCCTTCTACCTTTTCTCTGATGTTTTTCCTTCCACATCTTTCCTTTTGCATTATCTAATTTTCTCTTATCCCTTTTATATCTCCTAATACAAAGATTTCTATGCAAGAAAAGATTACCTCACAACCATAAGTTATCTATTTTCCAAAAACAAATTACAATCTTTACATAACAAGAAATCACATGAAGATCACAAGTTACATACATGTTTTCCTTAGAAGCTCACAAATAGTTAAACATTTTCCTTTCTATTAATTTTCCCACCATAATATCTTCTCCCCAAAGCAATGATTCTTTTATAATTGATAATAAAGTTTTAACATGCCAAGTATATTTCAACCAGTTTATTTTGTAGGCAGGTAGTTGTTTGCAGTTTCAGTGTAGCAGGTTTCTTACAAAATTCCATTCAAGTGGTCAGCTAACTATCTATTTTTCTTTATACACAATAGAGTCATTTAATTTCCTTTCACAACTTTGTAGTTTTAAAGGTGCATATCCAGGCCTGTGGTTAACTGTATAAGTTACATGACCAAGGAATTCAGGCCTAACCATGGGTGTAGGGACATAACTGCTTTCTTTAATCATCAGCCTGTTGTTCCACAGGCAGAATCCATGGGTCTATAATGCATGAGCTGTCCTTGTTCTTATTTTTAATCCTCTGCAAATCTCATATCTAAGGAAAGGGAAGGTAACTTCTAGTTTATTTTTTCCTTTTTGAAAAATCTTTTTTGTTTGTTTTTGTTTTTTGAGACAGGGTTTTTCTGTGTAGCTCTGGCTGTCCTGGAACTCATTCTGTAGACCAGACTGGCCTCAAACTCACAGAGATCTGCCTGTCTCTGCCTCCTGAGAGCTGGGATTAAAGGTGTGAGCCACCACCGCCCAACTACCTTTTTTGTATCTCTTATTGGAGCAATTGGCAGAGTAACCTAAATCATATCACTAATCATCTTAACTAAATGTCTTAACTAACCATATCTTTTAGGTTAACTTAGAAAATCCAATTAAATCATAGATCTAACTAATCATTATTGCTCCTATAAGAATCATCTTCATTATCATCTGCAAGTAAATTACCCTGTAAGGAGTGGGATTTTCCCAAAAAAAGAAACAATCACTCTGTACTAGATACAGTGGAATCCTTCCATACAGCAGTCACATCATGCCAAATAAACAGGAACATGGCAGCAGCAAGCAGGAGGAAGCACAGCAGAAGCAAGGGGCATTCTGGAGACAATGCTCCTGACCCTGGGGCTTTGCCTCTCCAGGGTTTAGCTTTGCTATTTGGTGAAGTGAACTCCATAAGCTCCATTGCTGACTGCAGCTCCTATGACATGGCCACCCAAAGCATCCCATATTTATTTTTCTGAATCTGAATCATTTTACTTAATAATATGCTCTCCAGTTACATACATTTCTTTAAAATTACATCATTCGTTACATCCATGCATGTGTGTGTGTGTGTGTGTGTGTGTATGTGTGTATTTTAATCCATCTCCTGAAACTATTTCTATTTCCATCTTTACTCTTTCTCATCTCTCAGCAATCAAAGGAACAAACCCACTTTGGATAAAATGAGAAAATATAGATGAACACATTTATAGTGAAACCCAAACTGTTACCTGGGGGAGGACAGGACTGACAGAGACTTTGGCAGCACAGACAGAACCTATACAGGCTCAACACAGATGGGGTCCTACAATAAGAGATGGGAGTAGCCATGATTTCTTTCCCTAACCGAAAAGTATCTGCAATTCATATCCATTTGCAAAGGAAAAATTAGTTTTCTCCAGTGGATTCTCATTGGGTATATTAAGCACACCTCAGGGCAGGCCTTATGCACAGGAGTAGTTGGCAAAACAGAACAAACTCAATGNTATTTTTGTAGACTTTTTGTCTCATTTTGCTTTGTTTCTGCATTTTTTTGTCTAATTGGTCTTCTGCTTGTATATTTTGGTTTCTATTTTTGTAGTTTTGTGGTGTGTGTATAGTGTTTTTCTAGTTTTTATTAGATTTGTAAGAGAGAAAGATAAAGAACATATAATTGGAGGTTGGGAGGTTCTGGGAGATATTGGGGGAAATATGATCAAAATATATTGCACGATAAAAATTTAGCAAAAACAATTTAAAAATATACATTGTATGAATTTTTTTCAATAAAAAAGAAAAATGGTCTTCATAAAACAGCAAACAAACCAAAAGCCATCCCATTGTGTTGTTTATTTAAGTCATAGGATTTAGCCCACATGCATTTCCTGTCCACTCAACAGTGCAGGGAATGTAGTATTCACTTGCCAGTCACTCGGCTTCTTCAGCCACTGAGTTGACAGCTTGCAGCACANTCTAAAATCTTCTGTAGATGCTGCTTTGAATTTTTGATTTTTGATCTACAATCTACTTCCGCCTCTTCTGGCACACTTAATTATACATATATCAGAACTTCCCTTGGTTCCTTCCACACAGAACAGGACAAACAATATTTAATAAATGATTTCTTCAATTCAGTATTATTTACCTAAAATTATTTTATGCTACATCAGTCATCATAGATTTGTTATCTTATCAACGCTTTCAATTATTTCNTACTTCCTTACTGCTTCAGAGCCCATAAATAAAATATATACTACATAAAAAGTGAATTTATTTTCTTCTCAGAGTAGAATTAAATTTTAGAAATTTTCCAAAGTGCTTTTCTTCCTCAGAAATAAAATATCTTATCATGCTATAGGTTTCTTAATCTGTTAGTGATGTTAGTATCTGTGAAAAGCTCTCTGCCATCATCTGTAGCAAACTTAACCTTACATCAATTTGAACCTATTTTAATAATAGATTTATTAATAAAAATAAAAANATTTCCTGTTTTGATTATCAGCAATTTGTTCTTACATATAACTTCAGAGTAAATCTTCCCTTTAATTATGNTTACAAAATTATAGACTATTTTCTTGAAAGATTTTATTTACTTACTCACATTCTGTAAGNTACTTTCTGAAAATTTAGTGAGGTCATGTTTCCTAGCCAGGCTATTAGTATATAGATATCAATGTGCTGAGTTTATTTGGAGACTGTAAGAATAAAATAAGGTGGATTCCCAAAAAAGACATATTTCNTGTCAAGTTATGCTAATATTCTCATAGGTAGATNTAATAATTATCCCCTTCTCACATATTTTTAAGTAGATAATTAAGGAGCCCATCTATGCTCAGAAGTTTTAAGAATCCTAAAGTATTTTGAAGAAAGTTGAAATTTTACTATTGGTCTTAGACTCCACTTAACATCAGCATTACAAGATTCCCTATAGATACTAGGATACTCTTTATTAACTTTGTTATTTTGCTTTCAGAGTTAATGATGAAAATAGTCAATTAGCGAACTTTCCACAAAAATCCCNAANGTTTTGTACCAGGTCTGAGTGAAAACATCATTTATTATTAAAGAACACAACAACTCCAGTGGTGTGGAGACAACGTCATGTTTATTGCAGATGGAATGAGGCAGGGACTACAATTCTTCTTTACAACAAAACAGGAACACACTAGTGCTTGGGAAGACACTGATTATTTCATTTNTAGGGGAAACAGAGCAATGGATTGAAGGATGGAACATCCTGTATTCTTACTAANGAGTGGGAAATATAATTATTATTAAAGTGAGCTGGACTTTAATCTGAACAAGTTCTCCACTGAAACTGATAAGGCAAAGTTATAAGTATGGGTTAGAAAAAAATACTCATTTTGGAAGAATTATTCATATTGAATTTTAGACAAATAAAATTCCACAATGTATCTNCAAACAAAACCTCTGTTGTACTCAAGGAAAGTAAGTATTTTCAGTGCTTGTCATGCTGCATTCATGTATTATGAACACTTCTGTCTTGAACATAGATTATGCCATCTAAATCAGCATTAGAGAAATTCAGACAACATCCTCATAACTAGTTGCTAAGTTTTCTCTGTATATATCTGAAAGCTGGTTATACTTGTTTATTAAAGTTTTACACATAGAACTCACAGTGCCTTTTATTCAAACTTTATTGGTATACATTGTTTTATTTTAAAAATTAGGAAATATAAGAGTTAATGTTGGAGGTAGTACTGAATATAAATTATTTCTTACACAAACAAAGGTACTCAAATTGAACTGNAAAATGATTGAGAGGAAATGTTTTAAATTTAATTCAAATGTTTATTTTCTGATTGAAATAAGCTTAAATCTAAAACTCATAAAGTTGTTTTTCCAGCCAAACTGGTTCTATTTGGTAGTACTAAAGACACTGAAATTAACAAATACCACTAACAAATAACTTTTATTATTATTTATTTCAAATTTCATTTTCATTAATTTAGTCATTTAAAAAATATATTTATGCTGGGCGGTGGTGGCGCACGCCTTTAATCCCAGCACTCAGGAGGCAGAGGCAGGCGGATCTCGTGAGTTCGAGGCCAGCCTGGGCTACCAAGTGAGTTCCAGGAAAGGCGCAAAGCTACACAGAGAAACCCTGTCTCGAAAAACCAATATATATATATATTCTGGATGTGGCAGTACATGCCTTAAATTCCAGCACCCAGGAGGCAGAAGCACCTCTGTAAGTTTAAGATCACCCTAGACTATACCGGGTAACTTTAACTAACTCCTGAACCAAAACTTGAGGTAATGAACTTTCTCATATCAAACATGTGCCAAATTTATCGAAGAGCACATCCATGTGGACTTCAGAAATTCCGGATGATACTGATGCTCAACTCCACTGACAAGTCCTCAAAGGAACTAAACATTTATCTCACTTTCTATGTTTCTTATATACTTTTATAATTAGACTTTTAAGTTTTTTTATACTTGGCCTATTTCTAAGGATAAAATAATATTAATCTTGTTTTTTATGTAGTTACAAATAAAGATATTGTGTTTAAAAAAATAAAAGACCATCTTGATTACATAGTGAGTTCCTGGCTAGCCTGGGATANATAGTGAAACCCTGTCTCAAAAAGTCAAACTGCTCCCCTGAAGGCTTATGCAGAAAAGGAGATTGAAAGAGCATAAGAGCCATATGGGATGGGTGTTTCCAAGGAAACAGTGTTATACAGGACTGATACACATATAAACTCAACAGACTGTGACAGCCATCACAAGACCTGCACTGATTGGTTGAGGCAAGATAGAAGCCTAGCTCTGAGAGAAAAAATGAACATGGGGTCCCATTCCTGACCAAGAAACCATTTGCTACTGATACCCACTGACAAAGGGGAAACCAATTTTCTATAATGGAGTATCATTGGATATATCAACCACACTCCAGGGCAGACCTCATGCCCAAGAGTAGTTGGCCAACAGGAATCAAACTTCATGGCCTTTTGGGGAAATTTGTGTTTCATTTTGTTTTGATATGTTATGTTTTTATCTTGTTTGTTTTTTGTTTGGTTTTTTTTGTGTGCAGAGTTTTTTTTTCTTAAGAGAGAGAGACAGAGAAAAGGAGCATAAAGTTGGGTGGGTAGAGAAATGGGGAGGATCTAGGGAAGTTGGGGGAAGGTAAACCTTATCAAAATATTTTTAAAAAATAATAATAAATTATAGAAAATACTTTCTTTGTTGAAACAAAGAAGGTTATTTAAATAAATACATATTACTCAAACTGGCCTTAAATATTACTTGGGAATCAGTAGGAGTGGGAATTATATTTTCAAAATATCAGGAAAAAATTGAAATTTGTGCAAATACTTATCACAAAAAATAATACACAGTATTTTCCAAGTATAAAACATAGCTGAAAAGAATCAGAAATGAGTATCTGGGAGATGGGAATTAGAAATGTGTTTTATGTTTGTAGTTCTAACCAATGAATAAATGTGAAAACANAGAAGTGGGAAAAGCTGCATTTCTGTTGCCTTGCTGGATTCTTAATATCACCTTCAAATATTTACAAAGAGAATCTATCATCTCAATCTATTACTTTTCCTAGGCTGGAAGGATTTAGAACACATTTAGACATGAGAAACCACACATTGGTGACAACATTCATTCTTCTTGGATTGACAGAAGATCCAACATGGCAAATTATAATCTTCCTTTTCCTATTTATAACGTATCTGCTGAGCATCACTGGAAATCTTATCATTATCCTTCTGACTCTGCTGGATTCCCACCTCAAAACACCCATGTATTTCTTCCTCCAGAAGTTTTCCTTCTTAGAAATCTTGCTAACATCTACCTGCATCCCTAGATTCCTGGTCAGCATAGTGACCAAGGATAAAATTATTTCCATCAAGGCTTGCTACACACAATTGTTTACTGCCTTTATCTTCGGGATAGCACAGTTTTTCTTGCTGGCTGTCATGTCCTATGACCGCTATGTGGCCATNTGTAAACCCCTTCATTATACAACCATCATGNACACCAGAGTCTGTACTTTTCTATTTGGNGCTTGCTGTTTAATTGCTTTGTTGGCGATCTGTCCTGGAGTCGTTGTAAGTCTGAATTTGGAATTCTGTGATACTATTATTGAACACTTTTTCTGTGACTACTCTCCCATCTTGAATCTTGCCTGCAGTGATACAAAGTTCATGCAACTGCTCAATTTCATTTTTGCCATAATTATTCTCCTGGTTACCTTGGCACTAGTAATATTCTCTTATGGGAAAATCATAAGTACAATTCTGAGGTTCCCTTCTGCTCAGCAGAAGAAGAAGGCCTTCTCTACCTGTTCCTCCCACATAATTGTTGTCTCCATCTCTTATGGCAGCTGCATTTTTATGTATATTAAACCTTCTGCAGAAGAGAGGATAGCTTTAAACAAGGGAGTTGCCATACTCACTATTTCAGTTGCACCGGTACTAAATCCTTTCATATATACCTTAAGAAATAAGCAAGTCAAAGAAGCACTCAAGGATGTCATTAAAAAATGTACCTCAGCTACTTCAAAACACTGACTTTGTCCTGATGAAAGTGTGCTAGTAAGACTACTGAAAGTTATAGGCCACATCAGCTACTGTTTTGAAATATCTCTGTTTTGCTTTTGTATTGTGGAAGCTACAGAAGTTGTCCATAATTGACTCTAACTCTTCTTCTAGATTTTTATATTTTTAGTGATGATATCTCTCTTCATGCTTTATCCTATGTGTTGCTGTAATCACTTCATTCTTTTAATTAAATGCTATGGATTGTTTGGCTTCCAAAATATTCCACTATGAATTCCCTATGGAAACATCATATGTCTATGATTTTCTAACAAATAAGTGCTTAAAGAAAATATTATTTAGGAGCTGTTTTAATAATAACTTATTTTAGTCTATTAAGCTTAGAAATACTTTCTTTGCTATACTTAACAAAATACCTTGTGTTTTTGGAAACAAACTCTTCTTTCTTCCTCCTCAATTCTATTTTTTATTATTTTTATCTTTGTTTATCTTAATAGTGACTAATAGTAATTTTCCATACATATTATTTCTTTTATATAGGTTATCTACAACATTTAAAATTTTTTTTATTCTGTTAATCTCAAGAAAATATTTTTAAAAACTATATTTGCAAACCAGAATATTATTTACAGTCATCAGTAATACATATCCTTGTGAAATATTCTATAGTACTCATTTTGAAGACTTCTGATTTTCTAAAATATAGAAACCAATAAAACATAAAAGCATCAACATGCCCCATGTTCAATATCTGTTCTCAGTCCTGTATATGTGTTTGTTCTCCCTCAGATTCCAATCAATCACCACTGCNATTCATCATAACATGCACATGATAAAAACTGAGGCATAGATTTAACATACCAGAGTCTAGATGAGAAGAAAGTTATCCAGACATTTTTCTTATTAAGAACAAAATGCATGTTCTCTAAACCTTAGTAATATATTCTTATATCAGTCCCTTAATGCTCTTTTATTCCAGTTGATTTATTTTTCACTACTTATAATAACTTACTATGGATTGTCAAAGACAGAGGAAATAATCTGAAATTGATACTGTTACAGGAATCCCACCAATGATGACCACTCAAATACACCTCATAGCCAATTGAAAGCTTTATTCCAACTTCT
>LZPO01045975.1:7866-18849 GCA_001675575.1 Neotoma lepida | reverse complement strand
TCTTCTAGTCTTTGATTTGAACTTCCCAGCATTGCTCGAAACTCCATCCTGCAATGGGAATGCTGTCATAAACGGGTGGTGTTTGAATGCTTAAGACGTCTGTCCTCATGTGCCTTTGGAGGAAAAGATGCCCCTCCCCAGGCCAGCAAAGCCACTGGAGCTGCAGCTCTTTTATTTTTTTTCCCTGTGGAGAAAAGACACTTAAAGTTGAAAAACAAGTGAATGAATAACCATTTAAATGACTGGATATAAAGGCTTATTTCTCCCATTGCTAAGATGTGGCTAGGAGGGGAGGCTACCAGGCTGCTCAGGCGTGAATTCTATGGAGGCATTAACTTCTGAGAACTTCATAGTTTTGAGTATGAAGCTCATCTTCACAAAACTACAACTTGTAATTAGAAGTTCATAATTGTTTTCTATTGCACAGTAGCGTGACTACAGATAGCTGTTACGTATTACATGTTTCACAAAGCCAAAAGAAAGATTCTGAACATTTTATCTTCAAAGAAATGATGTTAAATCAAAGTACACATGGATCAACCTAGCACATGCTGCCCCACAGTTAGAATAATTTTCATGTTTTTATGTATGGCTAAAATAAATGTCATTTTTCCAAGGTTAAAGGTTCAGTAAAGGATCATTCTATTTTTACAATGACTAAATGTGGGAAGCTTTTGGGGGCCAGTCTACGAGTCATAGTGCATTAATAATCAAAGTGGTATGTTAGCAACAGCCTTGGTGGACAGGCCTGTTTTGTTTGGCTGGCAGTGTTTCTGTTGTTACTTTGGATTAGCATGCCTGCAGTGGTGAACTATCCTCTTCACTCTGTTCCTGTGTAATTCCAATTATCTCACACCCAGCCTTGCCTCGCTTACTTATGTAAATCTCTCCTGCTCTTTCCAGATACTAGATTTGTGGCTCTTGACATAGAACATTATTGCAACAAAAACAAACCAGTTACAAGTTCAAAATGATGACCTTCAGAACTTTTGCAGTGCATAAATTAGTTAGCCAGAGACGTTTAAAGTGTGCCAATAAAACAGAGAGGAAACTGGATCTGGTTTCATGATTTGGAGTCGTAGCTAGTCAGAGCTATGTGGGAAATCAAAATAAGTTCCTTAAGATTTCTTAGGGCTGCAGAGCCAATGTTTAATGACACAACAGAGAGTTGTAAAGTGTGTGTGTGGGGGGGGGTGAAGCAGGAATTGTGCTTCTTTTTCTATATATAGTTTTGCCAATTGTTCGAATTCTGCAGTGTAAGGCTGGGCAGAACATTGACCTTTTGGGGCCTCAGTGGCTTTCACCCTGGCCACCCAGTGGAAGACTGCTATTCTTCAACATATTTCTTTTTACTTTATATTATGCCTTGTGCCAACAACATTCTTCATGCAGTGACTTCAGAACCTTAAGTGGTCTTGATGACATACGTGGCTACATTTAAATGCTGTTCAGGTTGATGATACTGAAAGACAACTTTGGTTCATTAGTTCCCTGTGGAGGATCACAGCATCCTCTTATGAGTCATGGGAGACAAAATAGCCACATGAGTGACATTTTCCCAAGCCAAATCTGAAACACTGGTGTTTATACATGGCAAGCTTGTTTTAGCATAAGACTCATTGACACTATTGCAATGCTGCTTGGTCTCAATGCTTGTAGCAGCAGGGCAGAGTAGAAGAGCTGGTACTCAAGACAACTTCTGTATTACAACACAGGCAAGTTATGCATCATTTGTTCTGAATTTTTTCAAATACACATAGAAGGGTGTGTTGATACTACCTTCAGTGTGCTATTGTAAAAGTTACATAATACATCTAACAGGGCTTACCACATAAAGGCCCACAACACATCTTTCCTTCCTTCTGAGTGAGTCATTATTTGACTTCATCCCCAAATTAGGGAGTGGGAAGGATGCTGGTGAGAGACTTACTGCAGACTCATTCACACTAATTAAATAGCAAATGTTTAAACAAACCACTTATAAAGGTAATTATTTCCTATAGTATTTATGGTATGATTTAGCATTATTTCATATACTATGAATTATGACTTGGAGTGGCTTTGTCTTTATCCAAATTACCATTTTCATTCTTATGGGAAAATGCTTTCCAAATTTTAAATATTCAACTCAGAAAAATGAAGTTTTTAGCCAGCAAACTAATAAATGAAGGCTACAAACAGTCCCCAAGTTTCACCTTAGATATAGGATTCAAAGACTAGAAGTCTATTACTAATCAATAATTATTTTGATTATAGTAGGATTAAGAAAATATTTTGGGGGGATGAAATTTTGGCAGGCAGATGGAGAATGAACGTGACCCCAATTATTCACCCTTTCACACCTTTAGCTCTTATAAAATAACTTTGGAGCTATTCTTTGCTAACCTTCCTGGCAGTGTGTGTGAATGATAGAACCTGGCTTAAACTGTGATATTCCGATTCAGAGACCAGAATTCAAAAGTCCTTCATGCCTGCCATGGAATTAACCCCACCATTTAAAGGAGCTATGATGAGCCTGCTGCAGTATAAGACATTATGTATCGAAAATTCTAGCCAAGGCCATGCTAGACCAGGTTAAAAGTAGCAAAATCCAATCTAGAGTTGTCTACTCAACCTACAGTAGCCAACTAACTAGGTGGGGGTGTAAGTAGTAAATAGTGACTATGTAGAGAGGTTTGATAGCATGTTTCAAAGAGTAGGCATACAAGAATTGAATTCAATGTTTTATAGAGAAGGAAAAGCTCAATTTTTCAGCTTAAAAAATAGAACTATCACAAGATTTTAAGCATCAGCTTTAGGGGGAAAGGGAATATAAACATATGCATTCGTAAATACTTTGTAAACCTACGAAGTATCTTTAGAAAGTCTAGATGGGTCTACAAGTGTCTTTTGCTTATTAGAAGGTCATAAAAGATAGCTGCCATGAATATAACCATCAGATAACCAACCATTTGCTGGCAACATCCAAGGGTTTATTCTGGAAGAAAGCACCTTCTAAAAAAGACTAAAAATGTCCAAGTTGAGCAATAGGGCAACAGAGGAAACAAGGGTGGACAGACATAAACTCAAAAGTAAACAGACCCAGAAAGAATTTTAAGAGCTCTTTGCAAAAAACCAGCAGAGTCTATAATGTGCAGTCCTTTAAATAAATTAGGAAAAGCCAGCCAAGGAATCATGAGATGGATACAGTGCAAAAGGTCCATCAAGAAAATGAGAAAAGATAGCAGAGAGACTCAATTAATTCTTGGCTTCAGTCATTCCTGAAGAAGACTTTAGGGAGTTCCCCACTCTAAAATTGCCTTTTGACAGAGACAGGTCAGAGGTAAGGGAACAAATATCACTAAAAGCACAAGGTGTGCTCAAATGAATTGGCAAGTGAAGGTAGATAGATTGTACACTGGCATCCTGGCCCCTGGCCAGGCATTTAGAAGAAAATGAAGGGTAAGGAGGGCTCTCCCCAGCCAATGTGCAGCTCTGTCAGAAGAATCCTTTGAACATGTTTGACTTTACATCCAGATAATCAGCAGAAATTTCCTGAAGCAGTGGGATCATGAAATATTTGTAAAATTGTAGAATTATCAAGTGAAACCTTTGTAGGTGAGCTGCTATATAGATGGCTAATATGTGGGGTCCTGTTTCTTTCAGGTTCCATAAGAAGGCAGCTAAATTTGATGCTCTGAGTTTTATGCTTCAGGGAGTTATTAAGAAATTTGTCAAGTCAGAACTACAAACAAAAACTGAAATGAAAAAAAAATATGTAGAGCTGGTGACTGAACCCAGAGTCTCATCCATGCTTGGCAATCAACACACTTTCAGCTCCTAAAAACAAAATTTGATCTCAAATCATGACCTTGACCCAAGCTAATATTTGGGCTAATTTGTGGTGACTTACACTGAGAAGTCACTAAGCAAAGAGAAGACCTATTAATAGTAGAAGAGAGGTAGGTTAACTATGGACTGACAAAGCTAGGTGGAAATTCTCAAAGAGTAGATAGGGAGTATCCAGGTATTCTCTAGAAATAACAGAATGGACTTTGCATGGGAAGAGCAGAGGGAAATAAATGGTCATGGCACATGGTACTGAAAGTATGGGAAACATTTCATTGGTTAGACCTGGGGCTAGCCAATGGAACCCAGATAAATGTGCTTCCACATGTATTCATGCTTTCATAATGGTGGGGGCAGGCTTGGCAGAAACTTTGGCTAGTTGAGGAGTCCAGGTACCAATGGGAACTGCTTACTCTACACTAAGAGCGTGGCTCATGCCTTGACTTTGTGTTGTTCAATTATCAGGTTTATATGCCTCAACTATTTTGAATAGGATTCGGAATTCTGAAGTGTGACATTTATTGAATATTAGTGATACCAGAAAATTCGTAGCCTGCTCCTATGATTTATCAGAGTGAGACCAGAAATACATTTTTAAAAATAGAAATCATCACTGATTAATCCATTTGGATTATTTGACTGGGAAAGTAGGCCTGAGAAAAATCACAAATTTAATTTATCTTGCTGTTCAAAAGACATTTGCCAAAATTCTATGAGAAGAGCTATTTAAACTTTTTTGTCTCTATTTTAAACGACGAAACATCTCCCATATTCTGAAAGGTCATAACTTGTGATAACAGGGATCTAAAACACTGACCACCCAGATGTAACAGATGTTAATATTTTATTTTGTTTTATTTCAGAACCTATTACTAAAATTAAAAAAATAACACTGTACAAGGAGCTTAAGTCCCAACTTCAGCTTTTCCTCTTTCTTTTAACATTAAAGTATAAGTCTAGATTTATATAGCTTTTATGTTCATTTTTCCAGCAATATTTGCTCTTTGCAAGTGTGAATGCAGGCCATGCTATTCTCGCATTACACTGTCTATCATAATTAAGGTTTGTTTCCTCCTGTCTCTCTGCATTCATTTAAAACAGAAAGTGTGGACTGGAGACGACTCAGTGGGTTAGGGCAGACACTGCTCTTATACAGAACTGGAGTTCAGTTCCCAGAGCCCATATCAAGCAGCTCACAATGGCCTGTAACTCCAACTTCAGGGTTATCCAACAACTCTGGACCCTGTGGGCACTTGCACACATGTTCGTATGCCCACACACAGACATACTCACATACACAAAATCAAAAATAAAATAAAATCTTTAAAAACAACACCTCCCCCAAAAATCAGAAGTACATTTCTCTTTGTCAACAGATTTTCTGTGATGTTCTTTCCAGTGTATACTTTTCTATCAGCAATGCTAAATGATATTTCAGTGCTTTTCTTATCAATTTTTGATTTTTTAAATTTATGGATACAGAATAAAAATTTATTTTAGTTCCATATACTTTGGGATTTTACCTTTTCTTCAATTTCTAATTTAATACTTAGTGATTTTATCTTTTTCTTCAATTTCTAATTTAATTCCATTATGTTGTGTGAAATATTTACATGAATTGGATCAATATAAATTCATTGATATTTTATTTTATAGCAAAATATTGTTCACACTGATAAAGATTTTGTGTGAACTTTAAAATAATGTGTGTTCCACTGTTATTGATTTTATTATTCTATAATTGTCAACAGTCGATTTTGATTAGTAGAATTGCTCATAACTCCAATATTTTATTCAGTTTACATATTGTTCTTTGGATTATTGAAAGGGATATTAAAATCTTTGGCAACTTTCTTTTTATTTATTTTATTTTAGGTTTTGTAATGATGTGAATTGAGTCCTGGCCATTGAGTAGACTGAACTAGAGTTCTACCACAGAGAGACACCTGTAGTCTAAATCTTTGAGGTTAATTCTAGAGTTTTTCCAGTTTCTTCATGCAGTTCTATCATTGTTTGTCCCATGTATTTTGAGGTTGTTGTCAAATGAATAACTTCTTCTAGTTACTACATCTTTTAGATGAATCAAGTCCTTTATCAACACAAGTTTATCTTCCTTATCCTTGATAATATTCTTTATTATCTTGGTAATATTCTAAAATTCACGTTTTCTGATTCTAATACAGATGGTCTGATGTTTTAATTAGTGTCAACATACTGTATTTTTTTTTCCGTCATTCTATGGTCAGCCCATTTTCTCACTATTTTATATTCTACTTATTGTAAGCTGCACTTAATTATTTTGCTTTTTCTTCAGTCTAAGAATGTCTGTAGTTTAACCAGAATGTTTAGCTCATTTACCTTTAATGTGATTATGAATGTGTGTATAGTTAGTTCTGTTATCAAGTTATTAGAGTTTGTCTCATCTCCTTCTGTTCTTTTTCCTTTACGTTCTACCTTAAAAATATTTGCCAGCTCCACTCCTCTGGGAATATTATTCCATCCACAGGAGACAGTGTGAGGAGTTCACACAATGCACTGATGTTTCACTCACTTAAAAAATTATTTTACTTATTTTCTGTGGCCTTTTCTTTACTTTCTGCTGTATGTCTCCAAATTCACTGATCGTTTTCAGTGTCTTTTTATGATCACAAATTGTAGTTTCTAATCTCTAAAAATTTCTCCTTGGGTATCTTGTTATAGTTTTATGTTTCTTCTTAAGGTCTAAAACATATGCTAGGCAGTTATAATTAGTGTTTTAATGTCTTTGTTAGTTTTAACATCTGCTTCAGGTCTGTGATGAATTTGATTAATTGCTATTTTTCCTCATTGTGGTTTATATTTTCCTGATAATTTGCATGCCTTGTAAGTTTTGATTAAATGCCAGATCTTACAGGTTTTATGTTTGGTATACAGGATAATTTTGAATTCTCATAAATATTTTTGAGTTTTAATCTAAGATGTCAGGTAACTTGAAATTGCTCTATACTATTATTTCTTCCGCTTAAAATTTGTTAGGAACCAGAATAATACTGAGCATGGGTTAATTATTCCCAGCTCCTGAACACCAAATGCTGAGGAACATAGTCGCCAGAGCCCCATGAGTGACAAGACTTGCCACTCTGGTTGGATAGTTCAATCCTCTTTGATTACTGAGTTCCAGTGCTCTAAATCCATGATTCTTCCCCACTGAGCACATTTCTCAGTACTTTATTCAGTCAAGCCCTGGAGGGAACACTCATTCCATACTTGTGCTGCTCTCTTTCTGGTATTCCAACCTGCCAGCTCTAGCCATCTAGTATTCCTAGACTCATCAGTGTCTCCTCAAGTCACACCATCTGCCAGGTGCCAATTGCCTCCTTTCTCAATGACCTGGAAATTCACTTCAGTGACGTGAGACAATGGTGCTGCTTGTCTCACTGTGTCCTGCCTCCCAAGAAAAAACCAGCATTGCTTCGTGACCATGGAATTACTGTTTCCAACACTTTCCTGCTTTTTTTTGTTTATTTAATGTCAGAATATAAATTCATATTCTGAGATTTTTATTATAGACAGAAGTCAGTCTCATCAATTCATTTTAAACTTGACTGCAAAACATTCAATAATAGTAGAATGAGGTAAATTAGAAAGAATTCCTTTACTCCCTGCCACTTCTTACTCTCCCCACATTATCTTCTGCCAGAAATTTAGAATGTTTTGTATGTATGTACATATATATATGTAAATATTCTAAGTAAAAGCAATGTAATTTTCTATTTTCATTCACCAATATGTGACACAAAGTCCGATTGTATCCTAAATTTGTGCATTTTGTGAGTTTGCTTATTGAAGGATTAATTGACTATAATGTTTTCTATTATGACCTGCAATGATTCTAATGTCCTCTCTAAGATTCATATTGAAATTTAATTGCCACTGTTATGCTATTGACAATTGACAACTTTTAAAAAGTGTTTTGGTCATAGGGACTCCACTTCTGTCAACACAGTGATGATGCTTCTTGCAAGCAGATTCATTTTTAAGTGAGTGCTTGACTGTGGCAATTGACATCTCCATAACTCCAGAGCTTGCTGCTCTTCTGTCATCTTAGGATGCAGCACAGAGGCCAGTACCAGATGCTGGCCCTGTGCCCTTGAACATCCCAGACAACAGAACTGTGGACGAGATAAACTTCTCTGGTTTATAAATCAGTCTGTAGCATTCTGTTACAGAAGTTGAGAACAAAGGTATTAACAAAACTATAATACATAGAGAGAAGGACAAAGGGGAAATTAATATATAATGAAAAGGGCATAAAATACTGAATAGTTACTTCTCTGGTTTGATTAGATACTTTCTCTATGTTCTTCTTTATTAAAATTGCCAAATTGCAGTCTTTAGAAATGTAAATGTTTATCCTCAGTTCAACAGTGCATCCAAGTATCTACATCCTCATATTTGTACCACTTGTTTGGGAACAAGTTGTTTTTGCCAGTGTATGGGATGAAAATGGTTTCAGTGGTATTTTCTGCTCTTCTTTACCTGGTAACCAATGAAGCCAACATATTTACTTCCTACATAGGTTTCCTGATTGTCTACTATCTCTTTACCCTTTCACAGTTTTCTATTGCATTGTATAACTGCTTTCCTATTGATTAGTGGAGACATTTTACACTCAATATCAGTCTTATTCAATGTATCATCGCAAGGGCTCTGTTTGGGTTACTACTTCTAAAAATTAGTTAATAGTCTTTTCCATATAGAAGATCATAATTTTATCAAAATAAAACCTTTTAGTATTTGTCTTTATATTTTTCCAATTTGGGACATTCTTTGGAAGGTCTACAATGCTTACATTAAAAATAGTCACTTTTATTTCCTCTTGGTAGTTTCATGACTTTCATTTGTTTAGTCTCTTTGATGTATCAGATGATACTTTTGTACATGATGGGTAGCAAGAATTTGAAGGTTTTTTTCCAGTTCTTTTTTATTGTTTCTAAATAAGTAGATAATGCGAAGGATTTATCATTTATTTAAATATAAAGGCTCATACAAAAAGTTATTATATGTGCTCTTCTTTTGGGCTAATTATGACTTAAATTATTGATTCCTAGGGTAATAGTATGCAGTGCTTTCTTATATTGATTTTTTTTAACTAGAGTCATATGGAAACAGAGACTATCAATTGAGAAAATGCCTCCATAAGATTGTCCTCTAGGAAAGCCTGTTTGGCATTTTATTGAATAAAGATTGATGTAGGAGAGCCCAGCCCCTTGTGGTCCTATAAGAAAGGAGGCTGAGCAAGCCAGGAAGATTAAGCCAGTAATCAGCATTTCTCCCTGGCTTCTGCTTCATTTCCTGCCTCTAGGTTCCTGTCTTGAGTTCCTGTCTTAACTTCGTTCAATGATGGACTATGATGTGGAAGTGTAATCCAAATAAACCCTTTCTTCCACAAGTTGCATTTGGTTATGGCATATTGTCACAGCAAAGGAAAGCAAATAAAGAAAATATCTGAGTATTACTTATTGCTATCATTGTTTTTTATGATTCCACACACAACCTTATGATTATGTCTTCATCTAGATTCTATAATAAATCTATAGTATTTTATAGTTTATCATAGGAAACTATGAAGAGAATTGATATATTTATAATACTTAATAAAGGAATTAAAAAATACAAACTTAAGGTAGAAATACACTTATCTATGTCTGTCTCTAAAAACCTTAAATTATCCATTTATCTTTCTAAGGGCATTCAGGATCTGTGCATATACAGTACTCTCATAATCTGTCATAGAACACAGCTGCTTAGTTCTCACTCAATCACCCCTCCTTTTAATTATGTGTAGTCTTTACGGATGAGCTCTTAGGGCCTCCACTATTTCTTATCCAGGAAATAGGCTTAGAACAAAGTTGGAGCTTCCACAGGTGTCTAGGTGTGGTCAAGGAGGATAATGCAAAAGAAAGGACAAAGGTAGACTGAAAAAGATGAGGACATGGAGACTTCTCCAAAAAATATTGGCTCGGCACTCAAGAGCATCCCGCAGTGCAGATGCCACCGCACTAAATCTATGATGGGGTACAGGCTGACAGTGAGCCAGAAAATTGCCCTTCTTAATTTGAATGTTCATTTGGATAACTGATCTTTTTTAAAGACCTGTCATTTTGAGGTTAGCAAACCAAATGAAGTCACAAAAAGAATTTGAACTCTGTGTAGTGGTAAGGAAGGACTTGAGAATGGAGAACTATAATTAAGTGGTACACAGGAATGTCAACAATATTTCTGTAATCACAGATTGTGCTAGGGGAAATTCATACGTTCTAGTTTTCTCACGTTGGGCACAGGTGGTTTGTTCTCTATCTACTAGGCTTCATGTGTGAAAAGTTTGCCAATACAGAGTGTAGCCAGTCAGATCTGGGATGCAACTGAAGGAGTCTTATTTCCTTTTTCCATGCCCTTTTTCCTGACTTGACCATCATGGAAATAGGAGAGAAGGAAATCCCATCAGCCTGAGACCCCAGAGACAAAGATAAGAAGAGCCTCCAGGCTGACTTGTGTCAGAGCAGGAGAGCAGGCAGGAACTCACCTACTTGCAGCCCACTAATATTAAAGGGTGGTTTGCTGCCTCACATAATCTAGATCATACGGACTGGTAAATTAAGTTTTCCCCATGTTCTAACTCTTGCACTTAAAAGCTCTGTCCTCCAATGTCTCTTCTCCATGTGGGAATCTCTAGTTTTAGTTTCTATTTTTTTCTTGTCTTTTAATGTAATGAATGCCATGTATATCTGGGAAGTGTATGTTGCTATTGTTGTTTTGTTCAAAAACAAGGATGCATGGATTGGCAACTACCCTCCATTTCCCCTCCTTCAGGAACAGGACCCACTCTCCTTTGAGATCAGGAACGGATGTGCTACTAATAGTAAGCAAGTGTCTGGTTCATGTCTGAGTCTTTCTGTGCTAAAGTGGGAGCCTCTTGCCACAGCCCAGTACTATCCATGATAGTGATATACTTAGGCTTTCTGAAGCATGCAATCCATCTAGTCTTTTACTGACCTTTTAAAAAGGCCCCACCAAGAAAGATCTCCCTTGCTCATGGATAGGTAGGATTAACATAGTAAAAATGGCAATCTTACCAAAAGCAATCTACAGATTCAATGCAATCCCCATCAAAAT
>LZPO01045973.1:2013-18878 GCA_001675575.1 Neotoma lepida | reverse complement strand
GAAGGAAGGAAGGAAGGAAGGAAGGAAGGAAGGAAGGAAACCAAGTGAACCATGGACAGGATCCCTTCAAGATACTTCCACACTAATGTGGCAATAGAGTTTACACACCGGCCACTAAAGGACACTACATACTATACTTGATAAAATAATAAACTGAATTGTGCAGGGAAGCATCCTTAGGCCTGACCAGGAAAGATCAAGCGTCCACCCTTCACCTATTGCACTGGGCATGTCCACATGGAAGATGTGAAACAAACTTGAGAATTTTAAAACTTGTGTAAATGGAAGCTGTGAAGTGTGCATATGCACAGGAGGTTTTGTAGGATGCAAGGTACACATGTTATACTTGATGGACACTCCACTGGTGTGGAACAAGGAGAGTCTCCATCCTTAAGTGTGCTGTCTTGTGTCCCCTTAGCTAATGTCAAGTGTTGAGTTCTCTTCCTTTCACTGAGTTCATTGCTGCTGCAGACTTCCATCCTCTCCTCCCTTAGAGACACCTCCCTATGGCAGAAGACTCAGCTTGAAATCCCAGGGACTGACCAAACTGCTTTCCTCTGATTCTGTTCACAGGTCCACCCCTTGGCAACTCTGGTCAGCAGCAGCCAATCTTGCCAGTACACCCTGGACCCCAAGAGGAAGCACGTGTCCCAAGCTATCTGCAATGAACAGCACCTTTTTCTCCCTTTCTCCTACAAGTAGGTCACCTGCTGCCTCCAGAGCCCATCATTTAATGGGCTAGTGTAACTGAACGCCTCATGGGTGCCCAGTCCAGACTAGGCTGGGCTTAGAGAAAGCTATGGAAGGTACAAGGCAGAGTCCATCTCTGTCCTGCTTTTAAGTTAACATGGAATTTTCCAGAAAAGTGTTGAGCATTGGAGCGATTTGAGACCAATAAAAGGTATTCTCAGACCGTAAGGGCTAGTAGATCCAGAAAAGGTGTGAATTGTGCATTGTGTGATGCCCTAGTTAGAAAGAGCTTCATGAAGGTTTTAGGATGGAGGCTTAGATATCNAAATCCATGTTAAAAACTGACATTCAACTAACATTCCTTAGGTAATTGCTATATCCTTGAGACTGTGCTGTGAGAACTATAAAAGATTTTCAAGGCTCAGCTATAGTCCAAACCCTCAGGGAATTCCAGGCTGGTGTAGAGTAAAATAAAGGATAGTTGGTGTGAGCAGGAAGAGGTGGGCATGACCCATTGGAGGATCAAGATGGGTGGATTTCACCATCCTTTGAAAGGTGGGCAGAATTAGGACAGACGAACTTTTCAATTTAGAAAGAACAGCATTTTTTTTTGATGACTTGTAATCCACAATTTAATGTATTTCCTGCATTACCAGGAATAAGTATGGGATCATGACACACGTTAAACAGACACTGAGTCTTGAAGACACACCTAAGATCAACAGTCGCTTCTTCAATGAAGGTAAGACTTTACGTCTCCTGGGTACCAGGAAATCTGCCCACAGGGTGCCATTCATAGCTCAGCTCTTAGCAAGTCCCTGTTCAATGTCTGCAGACCAATGAGTTATGTGGACTCTGGTGTTCTGGCCACTGGGCTGTAGCTATCAAGAAAGCATTTCAGGATGTCAAGGGGTTGTGGGACAAAGGGAAGGAAGACAATATCCTCAACTGTCTGGTATTTTATGGGTAAGAAATGGGAAGACTAGGCTGAANGTGTTAACTCTGGTAGTACTGACAACTTCACACACTTATAAGACTCAGAGCCATACCAGATGATGTGGAGCCAGCCAGAAAGGAACTTCAGGGTCAGGCCAGGTAGTAATCTAAGGAATTGATTTTTAGAGCTAAAAATAACTTTAGAGAATTCTAGTCTAACTCAAGGCAACAATGCTTTGTATATTGATCAGTCAACACTTGGATTTGTGCATTATTTTATTGTTTTCTTGGTGGTAGGGCCTGTGAGCTCAGAGGGTGGAGCCACATGCTTCTATGTCCATCCCATAGAGGGAAATAATACATAATGAGGCTTTATGAAATAGTTTTATAGAATGAGTGCCCAATTCTAATCAAAGTCAACACTGTAGCTCATTTCCATGAGCTGATGGGGCTGCAGGAGAGTCTCCCCCTCTTCATATGCTGCTAAGAGGTCCAAGTGGAAGAACTGATAGGTGAGGACCACTGAGTCTAACCTCAGTGTTGCCATGGCAGAAGTACCTCCTTGCCGTTCTGTGAAGCACAGGACGATCTGATACCAGATTCACAAAAGCTTGGATTCAACCCCAGGTTGAACCTCACTGATCTAGAGAGTTCTTGGGTAAGAATTCTCAAAGTAATGGGGCTGAGGAGGTAGTTCACAATTAAGAGCACATGGTGCTTTTTCAGAGGCCCTGAGTTCAATTCCTAGCATCCCCACTGGGTGGCTCACAACTTCCTGAAACTAACTCCAAGGGATCTGACACCTTCTTTTGCCCTTTGTGGGTATCTGCACTTCTGCACCCATATCCACACAGAAATACACATCAAAAAAAATAAATTATTGAAGAATTATCAAACTAAGTTGCTCACCTTATTTCCCTTCTCCTCTCTTTAAGTTGCAGAATATTCCCCCTCAGGAAGGCTGTGATGAGTAAGTGGAAACATCCAGCTCAGAGTCTGATGTCTAAGAATAGTTGAGAAAATAATTATTGTCTTTTTTCTCCTCCACTGATATCTACACCATTCCCACTTTAGATTCAACACAGATGTTGAGCTACATAATAGAAGTAAAACTCCATTGACACTTCTTTTCTTCTAGGTACCAACCAAGTGGGTCTGGCCTTCAAGAGCACCAAGTCCACATCACCCCCAAAGCAAGCTGATGCTGTTTTGAATACCCTTCAAGAACTGAAAAGACTGTCTGTCTCGGAGCAGAATGCTCAGAGAGCAAATCTCTTCAATAAACTGGTTACTGAGCTGAGAGGCCTCAGCGATGAAGCAATCACATCCCTCTTGCCACAGCTGATTGGAGTGTCCAGGTAGGTCTTTGATGATTACAGATCAAATTCTCAAATGGCCTGCCGGCATGCGGAAGCTGCAGAACCTTTAGCCTGGGAATCTTGGGAACTATTTAATCGTCAACTCATTTAACCAGTTAATCAGCTAATACCTACTACAAGGAGAACCATTATCTAAGGCGCTTAGAGTTCTGTAGGCAAGACACACACAGCATTGAAGGCATACATGTATCTGAGTGCTAACACAGAAGGGTACTAAATGGCTCTCACATTTTACGGGTATCTTCTAATTCCTAATTCTATTGCAAACACTATGAAAGGGTAGAGAGAAAATTCAGGACCTCCCTTGACGCTTTCAGGCTAGTATAAGGAGAACTCAGGCAAATGAAATAGTACAATTTCTCCACTTGCTATACAAATAGTAGTTGCTCTAAGTGCTGAGAAGGTCACAGAATGCCCAGTCTATGTCCCAACAAAAGAACAATGATAGCCATCCTCATTGGCTTCAGCTCTGAGAGTCCTTCAGCTTCTCTCCATGATGTCTCTGCAGTGGCAATGTCCCTAGGGAAGACATCATGGAGGAAGTCATCATTACTGGGCTCTGAGCTTTAGTGTGAAAGATGGTTAGCTCTGGATAGTGAATAAAGGCCACAAGTACTCTCCTGGCAGAAGACATGCCAGGTGCTGAGGATATTGGATTTGACATGAAGGTCCTCTGTGTAACTCTCTCTCTCTCTCTCTCTGAACATCTCTCCTCAGCCCCATCACTTTGCAAGCCTTGGTTCAGTGTGGACAACCTCACTGCTACACTCACATCCTCCAGTGGCTGAAAATAGAGAAGGCTCACCCTCTCCTGGTTGACATCGTTACCTACCTGGTGGCTCTGATCCCAAATCCTTCAATACAAAGGCTGCGGGAGATCTTTAACACCGCCAAGGAGCAGCAGAGCCGAGCCACCCTGTATGCACTGAGCCACGTGGTTAACAAGTGAGTCTTTACCTTGCTTTGCCTTGTTCCAACCTACATTACTCCTTCCGGGAGCAAAGGAAACACCAAATCTCTGTTTCACATGACACTTTCCCCCACCTTCAAATCCCAATATTTTTCTTTCTTCTGTTTTTCCATTGCTCGTTTTGAGAGTGACAGATTGAAATAAGAACCAGCAAACACAAGTTTAGATTTTAAGAGAAGCTTAACTATGTTTGCTAATTTGCAACCTCTGTCCTTTTACTTGGTAGCTATTACACTGTGGACCATTTAAGCAGCCGTGATCTCCAAGATATTGCTGATTACCTGTTAAAACAGATTGACAATGAATGCATGGGGGATGAAGACCACACCTACTTGATTCTGAGGGTATTCATTCAGTCTTTTGCATTATATACATCATTTTTTAAAATTGCTCATCCTGGACATCCCTTACTTCTGCACTGTAATGAGTTCTTGTTTTGTTTCTTCAATGTAGATCATTGGAAATATGGGCAGTACCATGGAACGGGTAATGCCAGCACTCAAGTCCTCGGTCCTGAATTGTGTGAAAAGTGAAAAACCATCGCTGCTCATTCAGAAAGCTGCTATCCAGGCCCTGAGGAAGATGGAACTGGGAGATGAGGTAAAGTATGCTGTGGAGTTCTGAAAGTAAAAGTTGATACTGACCAACAAGGTTCACATAATATGAAGGCCATCAATTATCTGTTTCTCCACCTGGGCTTCCCCATACTACCANCTAATTGTCAGTTTCAATAAGCCCATTGACACCCTAGTGCTATGTGGACATGAAAGACACACCACTTTGTAGCTAATCCACAAAGCAGAACACAGACTCTTTTTTCTACATGCTTTCCTACCAAATTGACCATCATCTCATCTTGGGAAAACATTGGTACTACCCAATCTCATCAAACCGGATAGTNAATTGGGTCCTACCTTAGGTGACAAAAACTCCAGAGCATTAGAAACCACCTTATCCAAACTCATTGTNGTTTTTCATCTTTATCTTTACATCAAAATTATCTACAACAAGACAATTTTATCTTCACTAAGTGGCAGGTCTACAGGCCAGTCATGAGTTGGTCAAGACTTGGGTACTTTAACACAATTGAGCTCAGCACATATTCTATACAAGTCTTCTGGGTGCCATTCCTTGAACTGGCTGCCGTTAGGAATGCTGAAAAGAAGATTAGGTATCAGCATTTGCAGCCATTTTAGGCAGAAATTAGACTTTCTCATAAACACCAGACATGCCAACATCAGCCAGGCATGCACTGGGTCTTAACCAAAAGATAGCTATCTCAATCTCCTCTTTTGGCTGCAGGTCCAAAGGATCCTTTTTGATACATTTGTGAATGGTGCCACTCCTGTGGAGAAGAGACTGGCTGNCTATCTCTTGCTGATGAAAGGCCCTTCCTCATCAGATATTAGCAGAATTATCCAACTTCTGCAATGGGAACAGAGTGAACAGGTGAAGAACTTCGTGGCATCTCATATTGCCAACATCTTGAACTCAGAAGAACTGTATGTCCAAGAGTAAGTAAGAGTGATTTTCTCCCATCAGCCACTGAGAACCCTGGGCTGAGACAACAATCCCTGATTGTGGCACTGCCTGTCCTCAAGGTTACTTAAAGTGAATGTGCACAGACCCTAAGCCAAAGTCTTGGGACCTATAAGTCTACATATCTTAGTTGTGATTAGAAATTCATAACTTCGTAGGATATGAAGAGACAAAAGACAAGTAACATAGGATTTTGACTCCAAGTATATTCTTCTTTTTCATTTAGTCTGAAGAATTTGATCAAAAATGCTCTGGAGCACTCTGAACTTCCAACCATCATGGACTTCAGAAAATTTTCCCGCAACTATCAAATTTCCAAATCTGTTTCTCTCCCATCAATTGACCCAGTCTCAGCCAAAATGGAAGGGAATCTTATATTTGATCCAAGCAGTTATCTTCCCAAAGAAAGCATGCTGAAAACGACCCTTACAGTCTTTGGATTTGCTTCAACTGATCTCTTTGAGGTATGTGTGAGACTGAAGCATCTCAATGTAGTTTGCCCATTCGGTACAACACCATCTGCATCCACTAGGGGTCATCTGAGGCATGACTCCTTAGATTAAATAGACTCAAAGACGTCTCAGCAAAGTCCCTGAACCCCAAACCCTAGAAAATGCATGAGTTCTCCATTGAGTTAAATACATGATGCTCTCCCATCAAACCCTGAATCCTTAGTTTAATTATGTACCCTCTCTAATCCTTAGCTGTGTCTTCTAGGAAAAGCCAGAGGAGTGCTACCATTCAGGAGTCTAATGAGATTTAAATAGACAACTTCCTTGAAGGGTTTCTGTCATGTTCATCTGTTGCTTGTTTAATTACATGAGCATAAGTGGAGGGGAAACATGGTCTGCTTACAACCAAAAGCCTAATGGCATATTTTGCCTGGTTTTCTTTCTCAGATTGGCTTAGAAGGAAAGGGCTTTGAACCAACACTGGAAGCTCTGTTTGGTAAGCAAGGATTCTTCCCAGACAGTGTCAGTAAGGCTTTGTATTGGGTCAATGGACAAGTTCCCGATCGTNTCTCCAAGGTCTTAGTGGACCACTTTGGCTATACCAAAGATGACAAGCATGAACAGGTATGTGTTTTTTAGGTGTCCTTTTTTTTTTTTTTTTTTTTTTTGAGAGAAGCTTTGGGTCTCACTGTCAGACATTCATCACTATGCCTAGAAGACATGAAAGGTTACCTATCCAAAATGATCACTATGGCTATATATTAGACACCTTTGTGGGACTAAGAGCCAGTATCCTCTGTAGGTAAGGGCCTCTTGGAAGTTAAGTGGGAACAAGATCAACCAGAGGTACCCCAGTAATGTGATTAAGAGTGTGCTACCGCCGGGTGGTGGTGGCACACGCCTTTAATCCCAGCACTTGGGAGGCAGAGGCAGGCAGATCTCTGTGAGTTCGAGGCCAGCCTGGGCTACTGAGTGAGTTCCAGGAAAGGTGCCAAAGCTACACAGAGAAACCTGGTCTCGAAAAACAAAAAACAAAAAGAGTGTGCTACCTCAGACACAAGTTTGGATTCACACCTAGCTGTCTCCAAGCTGTGAACTCTTGAGGAAGCTGCTTGATAGTACATGAAACTGATCTATTCCTAGACCAACGGGCTACTAATAACAATCCATATCTCACACTGTCACTTACAGACTAAATGAAATAAGACACACAGCTCCTGACGTTACTATTGATGGTTCAATAAGCAGACACAATTATAAGTTTTAAGTTAATATTTTTGTCATTGTCAACAACTTTTCCTTGGCTGTCACTCACATCAGTGCACTGGCTAATGAGAACAAATTCTACTTGGAAGCTGGCAGTGAGCCGCTACTTGAAGGAGTAGAAGCTAGGTTGTATATGCTGGAGCTTCTTNTTCCTTTACTTGTTTGTACTCAGAGTGTAGTCTTGTGATTGGCCCCATAAAAGAATTTGCTAGAAATGATGGCACCCAAGTCTTACTGATTCAGATCCCATTTTAACAAGACTCCAGGGGACATGGATACACATTCCAGGTTGAGAAGTAGGGCCATAGCTTGCTTTTAGATGTTAACTGATGGTCTCATGCCCACTTCTGATTTCTGACCTCCACCGGAAGTTGATCCATTCTGGGTCTTTTTGTAACAATGCCTTATGTGAGTCTATAGAGCTTTTTCTCTGCTAATGGATCTGTAGTCATGTGCTTTTCAAACTTCCATCTGATTTATAAACTAATAGCCACCTTTTCTCAAGAAATCCTTGGCACTCATTCCTAGTAAAGGGAGAGAGGGCTAAGCAAGGGAGGGAAACAGAGAGCATCCTAATCTTGAGGTGCCCTAGGGATCCTGGAGAACAGGAGTTCCCCTAAGTTTCCTTCAAGTTAAGCACTGCTTTGAGAACACTCTTATCCCTGACAAGACCTTCTGATTTTTCATCTCTGTTTAGAAGAATTCTCCTTCACTAAAAGGTGAGAGGCCCGATTCCAGTGCCTACCCTATATCCTCTCACATTTTCAGGGAGGGCTTAAGTTTGAACACATCACAGCTGCACAGATAGACTGGCCTGCGAAATCTGTTAAGTGTTGGGCACAGCTGCTATCTCACTAGATATTTTGCTACTAAAATCCTAGGACATGGTGAATGGAATCATGCCCATGGTGGACAAGTTGATCAAAGATTTGAAATCTAAAGAAATCCCTGAAGCCAGAGCTTACCTCCGCATCTTAGAAGAAGAACTTGGCTTTGTCAAGCTCCAAGACCTCCAAGTACTGGCAAGGCTGTTTCTGAGTGGTGCACAAACNTTGCGGGGAATCCCCCAGATGGTGAGTGACCCAGGCCCTGTCTGAGCACTCATTGACTGGCCCAGTCCTTCTTAGACACAGCTCCTGCCCCCCAGCCTCAAAATCATGAGAAAGCATTTTGTACATCCTTCAAAATACAACTTTGCCTTGAATTTTAGTAAAGAGGATTCTAGAGGGCTAGGAAGGTGTCTCAATCAGCAAAGTTTGACCTGACCTGAAGACTGCTCTAGGTTTAGACCCCACAAACCACATAAGAAAGCAGGGTGTGGTGGCACTGGAGAAGCAGAGATGGGCAGATCTCTAGGATTTACTGGCAGACTAGCCTAGCCAAATCAGGGAGCTCTAGGTAACACTGAGAGACACTGTCTCTAAAACAATGTGAACAGCATCCTGAGGAATGACATCTGAGCTTGATGTGGTCTACACACACACATGTATCNATATACATGAATGTGTGCACGTACATGAACACCCACATACAAGTGCACACATGTAAACATGCATATACACATATACACACCATCTTAAAAGATAAGGAGCCTAGGGAGGTAGCTCAGTGGGTAGCGTAGCTGCCATGCAAGCATAAGGACCTGAGATTGGATCTCTGACATTCATGTAAAAGCCAGGCACAGCCATGCCCACAATGACCCAAGTGCTGAGGTCAAAGTCAAGTAGATGCTGGGAGCTCATTGGCAAAGCCTGTATACAACACAGGAACAACTTCAGTGAGAGACCCTGTCAAAAAACAGAGAATGATAAAGGGAAACACCCAGCATTAACTTCTGGCCTCTACACAGGCATGCACAGTTAAGTGCATCTGCATACATAAGTACACATGTATACACACACACACACACACACACACACACACACACCATGCACACAAACTCTATTTAAAAGATTATTCTTGGTAGCTAAAACAAATGATAGCATTTGGAAATAAAGCCATTCATAACAGTTATATCTTTGAAGAATATTAGTTTGATCTTCTAGAAAACAATTCTAAGTATATCTTCCTCGACCTATGCTGGTAGCTCTTTCAAACACTGAAATGATACAACAATTCTATAAGTTTTTAGCAAACTGTAACCCACTATCCATGCTTGTGTTATATTTACATCAGTTTATCATAAAAGGAGAAAACATACAAATATGTTCCCTGTTAGATATATAATCNTGTGGACTTTAAGAACAGAGGTCTCAAGAGCTGGGGTTGTAACTCAGTGACACAGAGGTCACCCAGCATTGCAAAGCCCAGGTTCCATCCCTGCACTGTGAAAGGAAGAAAGAAAAGGAACACAAGTCTTAACTTCTTTTATGAAATGTTGTATAAAATAAAGCAAGAATCAATATCTATTAACGCGGACATTGCCTCGGTAGCCACTTACTTTCAAAAAGTTTACTTTACCGTAATATAGTACACTTCTGGTAAAGTCTCATTTGCATTCAGATTTTTTACAAGAGCAGAATAATGCCATACATCATACTTAAAGTTCATAAAGCTGTGAGGTTCAGCGAGGGACCTCTAAATCAGCAGTTTAAAATGACATGACATTCAAGCCAGAGAAACTGCTTATACCCCAATGCATTGACACCAGTAACCATGAACTTCCATTCATCAGGCCACCTAGCTAATCAAAATGTACTATTTCCCCTCTCTGACTAAAGAGGCATCTTGTGTGGTATTTAGGAGATCCCATTTACCACAGCTCACCCATATACAGCCTACTTTAAATTTCTGTCCCTTGTTGGATTTGCAGATTGCACAGGCCATCAGAGATGNGTCAAAGAATGACTTGTTTCTTCACTACATCTTCATGGACAATGCCTTTGAGCTCCCTACTGGAGCAGGGATACAGCTGCAAGTGTCCTCCTCTGGAGTCATCACCCCTGGGACCAAGGCTGGAGTGAGATTGGAATTAGCCAATGTAAGACTCCCCATTGATCACAANCAAATCAATGACTGTTTCTTTTCCTTCTTGGGGGGATTTCTGCACACATGCTTAAGACATGTGCTCCAGCTTNAGGCAAAGTGCATCGTGATTGCAATCTTCTTGCTAATTTTTATGAGGAATTTTAGGATTTTACCAGCATATATAATCTCTCACCGTCTCCACTTGAGATGCAGTAATNAAAAGACAATCCAGCTGTTCTTTCAATGAATGAAGACCCTGGTTATCTTTATATCCAGTAGTGCTTAAAGTTAGCCCAGGCTCTTCCTAGTCCTGGGAAATGCACACTGGCTCTGGGGAAACTGGATGCTTCAGCTTTCCTTCCTCAAATCACAGTGATGGTCTCTGTGGCACGAATTAGCAGAGGCGTTTGCCAGAGTTCAGAAAGAGAAATTGAGCTGTCTGCCAGGGTTCTGAGATGCTGAGTGAAACTGAATAGGTCATCTTCTGACTTCCAGATTCAGGCAGAACTAGTGGCAAAGCCTTCCGTGTCGGTTGAGTTTGTGACAAATATGGGCATCNTCATCCCAGACTTTGCTAAGAGCGGCGTCCAGATGAACACCAACTTCTTCCATGAGTCAGGTCTGGAAGCTCGAGTGGCCCTGAAGGCCGGACAGCTGAAAGTCATCATTCCTGCCCCAAAGAGGCCAGTCAAGCTCTTCAGTGGCAGGTAATTCTATCACCAAGGTCAACCTGGCCTGTTTGACAGAAAGAAATGAGTATGTAGCTACAGGACTTAGCCAGGCTAGATAACCAACTGGGGTAATTTCCAGTGAAACAGGAGAGGGTTGCCTTGGCTTCTGCTTTGCATATTTTACTAAAGTTTTCCTATGCCTCTCTCCATCACTGCTGGTTCGTCAGGAGTTACTTGGCTGTGGGTTTTGTTTAATTTCTCATTTACTTTAAGAATGGAGAAACAGTAGTACCAGAGAAGTNCTACTTGGGAAATAAACATTCACCCCCAGGAAAAACACCAAATGTCACACTAGTTTGTGGGAGCTGACTCTGCAGATGAAANGTGCACAGCACTCCTAATCACATGATTATGGGATCCAGTCTCACGTTAAGACTTCCAGTTTCNACGGTATCCTCAACACGTTTGTTTGCTTGCTCAGAAATAGCATTTAATGACCTAGTTTGTATCAAGCTTGTTGAAGGAGATANACGAGGACCCTTGTCTTCTAGATTTTAACTGTACAGGGAAGGCGCATGGTTAAGGAAAAGGCAATAATGAAACAAGGGTTAGGTCAGAGGAGTGGGATACTGGAGAATCATAGATTGTGAAGACTTTGGCAGTTGGAATGCTTTCTGAAGAACACATTTTTGATCTATTAGAAGGCCCATGTCAGAGTTCATCAAGCAAAGGAGAAAGGAGTGTGTGTTCATGCAATGAGTAAAGTATGTGTAGTGGCCTGAAGGATAAAGACAGGGATTGGAAATGCTAACATGAGCTGAATTAGCAAAGACGCACAGGAANCATGAGAGCGCTGTGGTAGAAAAGGGCTGTCCATCTTGGACCATGGCTAGCCTCCTAAGCCCCTGGAAAGAGTGTAGACCCTTCTGAAGCCAAAGGAATTGAGAAAGGGGGAATAAATAAGATGAGCTGGTGTCCTAGAGGAAGTACTCCAACTCTGGGGAGCAAAAATGGGAGAAGGGACCTGTGACTGGAGCTCGGTTAGGAGTGAGAGGAGACAGTGGCTTACACTGGAGGAATATTTGGGGTAAAAGGAAGTTAAGAAGCTCTAGAGATTGTAAGGAAGTAGAAAAATGAGTGCAGATTGGCTGGTTATGGAGTAAAAAGAAAGAAGAAGGGGAGGTGGCATGGCCTTCATTGAAATAGGAAACAGAGAGAGGAAGGGGCAGTTTGGAGAGAGATGTTGAATTGCTGCTTTGGTGTCATATGAAACAATGAATTCAAACTACTTAGACATCAAATGGACCCAGGAGTCTAAGCCTAGTAAAGAGATCAGCATATAGAAGCAAGACTAAACAACAGTCAGGGTAGGGCAAGACAGGAGAAACNTGAGCCAGAGCACAGATAATATAAGCATATGATGGAGAGGGACAATAAATAGCAAACAGCAGTAAAGGGTTAAAGCAAAGTAGACATCCCCTAGACAGAGTGCTACTAGCATCAGAGCTACTGACACATCAGCAAAGCTTGGCTTAAGACACCACCAAAAGTAGGAGATGGGGATCCCAAAGAAAGCACATATTCCAGAGAAGAAACTAGAGGATGGGTAGAATTGGTTCTATTTTCTCATTTTTGAAGTACATCTCTAAAGTGTGGCAAAGTTCTCAGAGGTTGGACTCTATATCTTAATGTGGATATGAGTGAGCATCGCTACAAAACACTTCTGAGGGGCCAAAGAGGATAAACAATACACACACACACACACACACACACACACACACACACACACACACACATCATTTGATTAAGTAACAAGGTAGGCAATACCAAAGAAAGCATTTCCAGGAGCATAAGAAATGGGAGCCAATGTAAAGTATTTGGTCAGAACAGTGCAAGGGAAGAAAACCCTCAATTATAAAGGAAATTTTATTGNGCTAAGAAGGAAATAAAGGGAGATGCAAATGGGGGTCAGGGTATTGGGCACACAGGTGGCAAAACTTGAGCATTTTAGTGCTAGTAGAAAGAACTCAGAATGTAGAAACCTTGCAAGCACAAAAACACAGAGTTCCTACACCCAACCCCAATGATGACCTTCTCTCCAAGCTTCTCTTTCTTTCCACTGTAAAATGGGGATCCTAGGCCTGCAGTGGAGGGATGGGAGGTAACGCAGAGAAGAGAGTGTAACATCTAAAACATAAGGGTCCCTACAATCATGTTATTCATGCTCCTTATACTCATATTTGTTTCTCAGTAAACTAAATAATGTGAGGTGGGTGTGAACAGAAGAAAGGGATAGAGGATGGGGGGTGGAGCCTGTGCACGGTGAGACTCGGCAATAGGCGTTTCAGTTCATGATACAAAGGTAACTCCACCTTTCCTTTCTTCACCAGCAACACGCTGCATTTGGTCTCCACCACCAAAACGGAAGTGATCCCTCCTCTGATTGAGAACAGGCAGTCCTGGTCAACTTGCAAACCTTTCTTCACTGGCATGAACTACTGCACCACGGGGGCTTACTCCAATGCCAGTTCCACAGAGTCTGCTTCCTACTACCCACTGACAGGGGACACAAGGTGAGAGATACTCAGTGCCAACCTAGCATCTGCTTACCTTCTACCTGGAGGGACAAAAAAGACAAATGCCAAGGATTGCAAGCCCATGTTACCAACAGTAAGCGCTCCCATCATCTTCTGGGAACTTAAAATGGTAGTCCTCTGGTCAACATTTTGGGTTCCCCTTGGATGTTCTTCATGCATTGGATGAGGTGATCACAGCACAGTCCAATCTGTCAATTCCTTTTCTGAGTCTCCAGTCCCACTGATAGAAGCTTTATGAAGCTGACCAGTGTGCTCAAAGCCCTCACCATGCTTTGGGGCTCATCTTCATTCCCTACCCCCCATTCCCACTGCTTGTTCTCAGCATGAAAGGCACAAGTCAACTTTTCAACTCATCCAAAAGTCCCGGACATCCTGGGAGCTTCCCTTGCCTGGGGCTTTTGGAGAGATTAAGTAGAGCCTTAAGGACTATCACTAGCTAAGAGAAAGAGATGGTACATGACCATACATGCATTTTTGTGGTGTGTGAGGCTGGATTGTTGGGGGGGGGCTGTATTACTACTATCTTTAAAAGAGCTAACAGTGTGTACTGGATGTGCCATGACATCTTTAGGTATGAGCTGGAGCTGCAGCCCACGGGAGAGGTGGAGCAGTATTCTGCCAGTGCAACCTATGAACTCCAAAAAAAGGACAAGTCTTTGGTGGACACACTGAAGTTCCTAGTTCAAGCAGAAGGTAGGTATCCACAATGAGGCTGTTCCATCTCTGCCTCAGTCTTGGGTTCAGGACTTACAGGGAGGACATCTTTATGGTGATGCATTTAACTAATATTTCCTGAGTTCCCAGTAGATGTCAGGCCCTTTCTTAAAACTGAGGCTAGAAATGAAGTCTTTACCTTCACGGGAGTTTTATATATATAGTNTATCAAGTTATATATAGTAATCAAGACAACATGTATTCAGGATGTTAGACGGGGGTGGTGGCAGAAACAGTATATATGGCTCTAGGAAATCATATACATGGTAGGGAAAAAGGAGGATGGTAGAAACAGTAAAATGAGGATGATAATGGAAATTTTCAGTGGTAAAGTGAAATTTTGTTTGTTTGTCTTTTTTTTTCATTGTGTTTTTCGAGAAAGGGTTTCCTCATGTAGCTCTAGCTTGTCCTGGAACTCACACTGTGGACCTCAATCTCAGATCCACCTGCCTCTGCCTCCTGAGTACTGGGATTAAAGGCATGTGCCACAACTGCCCAAAGATCTTTTTACAAAGAGAAAGAGGAAAATGTGACAGGATAGAGAGGAGATAAGCCTCGGGGGAAAGAGTTGCAGGCTAGGGGGCTAGCATGTGCACATACTCCGAGGTTGAAATACACTGAGAAAAGGTGGGAAGGAGACAGAACTGAGAATCTAGTGTGTCAGTGATTTCTGTAATCCAGGAAAGAGATGCAGGTGTTTGAATTTGAGCAAGTTTTCAGGCTATTGGAGCAATAGTGTGGAGAGAAAACAGTAGAGACGAGCCCGAGATGTGACAAGTGGCTGTGGAGAGGGTTTGGAGNGTGCTAAGGCAAGAAAGAGTGATAAATGCTGGGGTGATGTGAGGAGTCATCATATTCTTGTTACATTTGGAAGAATTAGAGCTTGCATTCCTTGGACATCCGAGCATCCTCCACCTCAGGTCTTTTCCTGCATGCCCCATACCCAGAATTCAGCATGGTTCAGTCCTTTCTTCACTATGGTCTTGCCCACCATATCCTTTTAACAAGGAGGTATTTTTGTGACCAACGTGTAAGAAATACCCCCTCTTTTGTCCTTCTCTATNTCTTTTCCTCATAGCCAGTTTCCCATGTCTTCATGATATTTGCTGCCATCTGACACAGGTTTGCTGATTTGCTTACTGTCTGCAGACCNCATTGACCACTGGAAGATGAATCATACAAGGGCTGGGTACCCNGGTGCCAAGAACAGTACCTAGCTCATCATAAACCACCAGTAAATACTTGAAAATTAAGTGAATGGATAATAACATGGTCAATGGGAAAATCTTAACNAGTGTCCTCATTTAAACCCATGGTAGTCAGGGGTTTGCAGCTTCCTTCTCTGCCTCTTTTGTCCTTTACATAGACTCACAGCACACATCTCTTGACTCTTCGATATACTCTTTCAGGAGTACAGCAGACTGAGGCTACTGCAGTGCTCAAGTATAATCGGCAAAGCAGGACTTTATCTAGCGAAGTCCTAATNCCAGGGTTTGATGTGGACTTTGGGACAATCCTCAGAGTGAATGATGAATCTGCTCAGGACAAAAACGCTTACAAACTCATCCTGGACATTCAGAACAAAAAGATCACTGAGGTCTCTCTTGTGGGTCACGTGAGGTAAGGAAAGGTTTAGGTGACCTGAGCTGAATAGGAGACCTTGATGGCTCTTTGCTTTCTTCTTCAAGCTTTACATCTGGACAAACCAGGGCCATCTCTGTTCTACAATCTACCTGCAAATACAGTTCTCAACATGNTCACTCTTTGTATGTATTCAGTTGNACATGTCTATTATTTAAAAAGCACTTGTTATCTATTTATCAAGTACCATGCTGAGTNCATTAAAAATTGCCCCAGTCCCTTGTCCCTATTTACTGACAAGGACATGATNGCTTGGAATGGTTTAATTGATTGGCTAAGGCTAGAGAGAAAGATGCAAATAGTTTTTTTAATAAAGCTTATCTNCCTCCCTGCAAACTCCATACTCCATGCTGAATATTGGCTTTATAAGTTAATGAGTTTGGTCTATGTATGGTCAGATATCTGATTTATTCATGTCTTGGTTTTATTGCCAACAATGAAACTTCTAATTGTTGAATGTTGGGAACCTCCTTGGCATGGACAAAAGTCATTGATGCCAACTGATTTCTTTTTCAATAGTTATGACAAGAAAGGAGATGGCAAGATCAAAGGGGTTGTTTCTGTACCACGTTTGCAAGCAGAAGCCAGGAGTGAGATCCACACCCTCTGGTCCCCCACCAAACTGCTGTTCCAAATGGACTCATCTGCTACAGCTTATGGCTCAACAATCTCCAAGAGAGTGGCATGGCGTTATGGTATGTGTCCCTTCCATCATGTCAGCCCTTTCCAGGGCACTGTGTGCTTAAAAGTAGCTGCTTAGAGTAAAAGCTATGGGCTGACCTAGCACCCCTGACAGCCATGTTGCATGTGCATTTTCAGACAATGAGAAAATCGAATTTGACTGGAACACAGGANCCAACGTGGACACCAAAAAAGTTGCCTCCAATTTCCCTGTGGATCTTTCCAGTTATCCTAGAACTTTGCAAGAGTATGCCAATAGTCTCCTGGATAACAGAGTTCCTCAAACAGACATGACTTTCCGGCACATGGGTTCCAAATTAATTGTTGTAAGTATGACCATGCAGCAGAATAAATACATGGCT